>NW_004624874.1:3735194-3765143 GCF_000247695.1 Heterocephalus glaber
TGTCAATTAAGTCTAGAAGTCTTTTGGTGGAATTTTTTTGGTCTTCTATGTAAAGTATATCATCAGCAAATAATGACAGTTTAACTTCTTCCTTTCCTATCTTTATTCCTTTTATTTCGTTCTCTTTTCTAATTGCTGTGGCTAATGTTCCCATAACTAATAGAACAGGAATGGGATCGTGGGCATCCTTGTCTTGTTTCTGATTTTAGCGTGAAAGTTTTCAATTTATGACCATTTAGTATGATGTTGGCTGTTGGTTTTTCATAGATAGCCTTAATCAGGTTTAGATAAAGACCTTTTATTCCAATTTTCTGTAGGATTTTTATCATGAATGGGTGTTGGATTTTGTTGAATGCTTTTTCTGCATCAATTGAGATGGTCATACAGTTTTTGTCTTTGGTTCTGTTAATATAGTGTATTATGTTTATAGATTTATTGATGGTGAACCATCTTTGCTCCCCTGGGATAAATCAGACTTGGTCAGGGTGTATGATTTTTTGATGACCCTCTGTATTCTGTTTGTAAGTATCTTGTTGAGGATTTTTACATCTATGTTCATTAGGAAGATAGACCTGTAGTTCTCTTTTTTGGTTGGGTCTTTCCCTGATTTTGGAATCAAAGTAACACTTGCTTCCAGGAATGAATTTGAAAGTATTGCTTTCCTTTCAATTTCATTGAAGAGTTTAAAGAATAATGGCAATGGTTCTTTAAATGTCACGTAGAATTCACCAGTGAAGCCATCAGTAACTGGGCTTTTTTTTTATTGGTAGCTTTTTAATTATGTTTTCAATTTCACTGATAATAATTAGAGTATTTAGAATTCTTATGTCTTCTTCATTTAACTTTTCATATGTATCTAGGAATCTGTCCATTTCTTCTGTGTTTTCCATTTTATTAGTATACAGGTTCTCAAAGGAGGTATTGATGATCTTCTGTGACTTCTTGTGACTTCACCTTTTTTGTTCTTAATTGCCTGGATTTGAGCCTTTTCTTTCCTTTTTTAAATAAGGTTGGCTAAGGGTTTTCAATTGTATTCATTCGTTCAAAAAACCAACTCTTGGTTTCATTGATTTTTTGTATCATTCTCTTAGTCCCCATTGCATTGATTTCTGCTCTGATCTTTATAATTTCCTCTCTTGTATGAGCTTTGGGTTTGTTGTGCTCTTCTTTTTCTAGGAGACTGAATTTTTTTAAAGGGTAGCTTCAATTCCTCAATGAACAAAGGACAGGAAATTTGGAGGGAAGGAAAAAGAAATAAATAAAAGAGGGAAAGAAGGGTAAATTTTGAAGACTGGTATGAAAAATAATCTTCAAGAAAAATCATTACTTTTAAATTTGTTGTTTTTCTTTCTCACTTTACCATAGACACTTAAAATGGTAAGAGGCAAGTTTAATGTCATAGATTATCTTGATAAAATAAAAACTATCAAGAATCAGTGTTTGCTAGCATGGAGAATTTTTTAAACCTGCAGAATGTCATATAAATATTACTGTATCCCTCTCTTCATTTTTGCTGACTTTATGATCCCGAGACTCGTAAAGACCCATAAAGCTCTTAATCAGTGTTTTGCACAGTGTGAATTGCAGTAATGCAAAGCAAGTATTAAGGAGTAATAGCAACCAGGGAACAATGCTGACGCTAACTTGATTGCTTGTTTACATAAAGAGCTTAGAGGGCTCTTGTGTGAAAAGCTCTTTCTGAATTTCTAACTAACTTTCTGATTTTGAAATACTAATATGTGAAAATGTCTAATCAACGTACATTTAGACATAAGGGGAAAATAATTGTTGATTTTGATTTAGTTTATGCATGATAAAACAGTGAAGTAGGAGCTTGGATAAGACATTTTTTTCCTACTTTATAATAATTAATGCATCAAGCCCAGTAATTAATGATCACAGGGTTTCAGAATCAGTGCTCTTTATAAAAATTATTTAGTAGAACATTGAGTAACAAAGAGGCAAACAAAAGGCATTTTCTCAAAGTCCAGAACTACAATAAGAAAATTATAAACATCATATGGTGTGGTATAATTTAATATTTAAGTAATTTTCTTCATAACTTCAGGTGTAACAGTCTTTTTTTTTAACAATAGCTGCACATCCAATTTACCTAGGAATCTTTTTTTATTGAAAAAATGTAATGGACAATAATATTTGTATACAGATATGAGGTACCAGGTGATGTTTCTGTGCATGTTTACATTGTGAATTGACCAAATCAGGATACTTTGCATATACATGAAATGAAATATTTATTACTTCTTTGTAGTGAGAACATTTTAATCCCTTTCCTGTAGTTAGAAATATTTGAAGCTAGGTGTAGTTGAGCATGCCTGTAATCTCAGCATTCTGGGAGACAGATGCAGGAGAATCTTCAATTTGAGCCCAGAATGGAGAACTGAGTCATTTAGTGAGAACCGATGTCAAAAAGAAGTTCATTTTTAAAAAGGTAGAGAGGTGGCTTAGTATGAAGACTCTGGGTTCAATCCCCAGTATAAAAACAAGTCAGCTATAACTTGTAATAAATCATAATGGATGGCGAGGATTTAACTCAGAGGCACCGTGCCTTCCTAGTAAGCGCAAGGTCCTGAGTTAGATCTCTGGTACAAAACAAAGCAAAGCAAAACAAAACAAAACAAAAACAACATACACACACAATGGAACTTACTCTTTGAAACTATAACACTGTGCTTGTCCCTCTTCCCCTGCCCTTCATTCCAGGGCTCTGTCCTTAGATGACTCTGCCCCTGGTAACTGTTATTCTACTTGCTACTCCTATGAGCTTTACCATGATTCTACTGGCTACTCCTATGGGCTTCCACACATAAATGATATTAATGCAGCATTTGTCTCTGTACCTGGTTTACAAGTATTGAGTCTTGCCCTAGTACAATTAATTTGATTCAATTGTGGACATTAAACTTCATTATTTTTATGATCCACTCCCCCTTATGATTACAAATTTTGTTTATTCTTTTTGTTTTTTGTTTTAATGTTGATAATTATGGAAATATAGTGAAATACTGATTTGTCCAACACTTTGAATAAAAATATTTTAATTGGCTTCAATTTCACTCATTTTTATTTCAAGTATTATTAAACTTTGTTTTAATTCAGACCAAATTTACATTTAATAGTCTCCAAACATACACTGAAGGACTATTTACTGATTCTAGAAGATGAATAGCAGTTAAATTATAGTATATATAAAATATAAGTTAGTAAGTTATTTTCAAATTTTAACCCCTTAAACTGAAGAATATAAAATAAAGAAATCAAGAAAAAAAATTTTCTATACTTCACACTTACTTTGTAACATTTATTAGGGGCCAAAATGAACAATGCAGAAAGAAAACAGCCCCCTCTATTTAGCATATGTGCATCTAGAAAAGAGAGTAAGAGCCAAATTGAGCAGCTATGTTAACATATGTGTATCTAGGACAGTTAACAGTACTGTAAGACCAGATATGGTCTAAAACACTTCCAGATGAAGTTCATAGTTTTCGAATATGAAAAGCAGTTTCCACTCTCATATATTGCAACGATTACACAACAAAAGGATCCTAAATAATGCCAGCCTCTGTGTACATGATCAGCACTACTCTCCATTGGGAGTAGAAAATATAATGCAGTCACACTTCAGGGCCCAGATGCTGTGCTCATACCAGGCATCCCAGGCCACCTGTTTTCACATATTCGTATGCACTTTAGTCTGTCATTCATGGATGACCTGTGTACAAATTTGTGATTGCCTGCCCACTGCTTTGGCATTTTTCTGAAGACAAGTAAGTACATCAAGCTTTGCATCTTCTATGTGCAATTGTTTCCAAATTCATTTAAGTCATTCATCATCTCTGAGCATCACAGAGGCATTATAACCATGGCAAATTGACTAGGCCAAAATAATTCCACCAGAAACCCGATAATCCGAGGATTTTAAATGGGCTTATATATGACTTTGACAAATACCTTATCTTATCAACTTTATGCCCACAAAATACCAAAAAAATACATGATTTATTGATAGAGTATTTATTTTTCTGTCTAGGAATCACAAAGTATTAAGAGTACAGAATTTGTTTTGCATAGACTTTTAAATTGTTGGCCAGACCTCTCCACTGGGAACACGTAACATGTAAAAGTGAACAAACAGCAACCTTTATATAATTATTCCTGCTTTTCACTTCAAGAGCTACTACTAAATATGTTCAGGCATTCTTAATGAAATCTTGCAGTTCTTTTAAAACATATGTATCTTACATCATGTGCTACTTTTATATTGAGAAAAATCCATTTTATATTCAATATGCAAGGTCCATTTTAAAGTAGAATGCCTACTGAGACTAATTTATTTTTCTGGAAAAACTTAAATCCTGTAATGCAATGGCATTTTAATTATTAACAAAATGTAACAAATAAAAGAAGAAACATTGCAGTTAAAATAATTGGATAAAAGATACATATTTAAACAAGTCATAAATCCTAAAATCGTTTAGTAAAACCACAGAGCCCTCAACTATCTTTTCCCAGTGGGTTTAGGGTATAAGCTATTAAGAGAAAGCTTCCTATGCTTGTCTTTTCAATTTTACAAGAAAAGCATGGACCAGAAAACTAGCATACACCACAAGAGCAACATATTATCTCCAAAAGTAGTTTAAGTTTTCTCATTGTAGTGATGAAATGTTTGTATGTACTCCCACAGACACTGATACACACAGACACACACACACACACTGTATGCATAATGCGATGAGCATGAAAAAATATATTTTACAAAATCTCTGCCTTAATTCCAGAAGAGAAAGGTACAGAGGTGTTAGAGGTGGTTGGTTGTTTTATTTTATAAATCAATTTATTGGGCCATTTTACCATTCAGTAAAGTATTGCTCCACTTTGGTCATCTCCCTGCTGCAGAGAGGATGGGAGTGTTTTCCAAATATGTCCACTTTGCATTGTTTGAATAACAAGTTAATTTCCCCCTTTTTTATTGTATTGGTACATTTTAGATATGTATAATAATAATGTCCAATATAGGGAATTTGTACCTGTACATGACATATCTCGCTTCTTCTTTTTAACCCCATTCCCCTCCCTTTCCTGCAAACCCTCTTCCTCTCTTTATTAACAAAAGCTTTGTTTCCATTTTTTCCTTTAATACTTTTTTTTTCTTTTCTTGTCCCTTCTTTCCTTTTCCCTCCCCTTCCTTGTTCCCCCTCTCATTTGGATATTTTCTTTCCTTTTCCCTCCCCTTCCTTGTTCCCCCTCTCATTTGGATATTTTCTTCCCTTTTCCCAATATCTATTGTACATTTTGGTCTTTATTTATACTTTTTGTTTCTTGAGCCAGAGAAACCATGAGATACTTGAATATGTGTGTCTGATTTATTTCACTTAAGATTATGGTCTCAAGGTACAGCCATTTAGTTAGAAATGCCTCAAGCTTATACTTCTTTATGTCAGACTAGTACTCCATTGTATAAAACATCCACATCTTCTTTATTCATTCATCAGCTGATTGGCATTTGGGTTGTTTTAAAGATGTAGCTGTTGCAAACTGTACCACTATAACAATGGGTGTGCATATATCTCTGTGGTATGCTGCTGTTAATTCTTTGGGAGAAGATACAGGAAGAGGAATAACAAGTTAACTTATGTAACTTATAAATAGCTAACTATTAAAAATAGATACTTAAAATAACTAGTAACTAGATAAAATAACTAGTTAAAAATAACTATTTTTCCCATGACTTTTGTAAGACACATGGCTTTAAGGTCATTTGTAATGAGGAGATAATTTGTTGGAAGGTGGGATGTGGGGAGAGCAAATTAGATATATAGGTTCTTGATAGCATATTTGACTCAAAGAGATACATACCAAGTGAGAAATATCTGAGGACTTCTGGCGAATGACCATGTGTCATATCTCCTTTTCAAAATATTGCCTATTTATTCCAAAGTTTGGGGAGAAGCTTTCAAATGACAATCATACCTGTCACAGTTTAAATCTAACATTCCCCTAAAGCCTCATGTGCTCATAGGTGGGGCTTTGGGGAGGTGTTTAAATGGGGGGAATACTCATGAGAGGATGGCTGAGTGTACAGCTAAATGAGATGTTGGGAGTTAAAGCCTGGTTGGAGGAGGTGGATAATGGAGGATATGACCCGGAAGGGTATATCTCCCTTTTCTTTCCCTCAATCTCTCTCTCTCTGTTTTTCCTTCCTGTATCCCATGCCATGATACCATGACCTATTTCTCTTCTGCCACATCCTGACTTGGAGCTAGCTGACTATGGACTACAAACTTTACAAACGGTGAGCCAAAATAAACCTTTCCTCCTTTAATTTTTAGGTGTCAAGGGTTGTGCATCATCAAGGAGAGAAATGATGAAGACAGATTTGCTACCAGAGAAGTGGGTTGCTGTGGTGCAGCTACCTGACCATGCAGTCCAGAAGCCTTTGGAAGTGGTGTGATGAGCAGTTTGGAAAGATTTTAAGATGCTAGTTTCAGAAGCAGACCTAGAAGGCTATAAGCCAAACTCGACAGGAGATTCTAGTCAAAGCTCAGAAGACAAGAGATTTGACAGAAATGCATCTGGTAAAAACCAGGCTCAGGAAATTTCAGCTGGGGAAAAAAAAAAACTCCATTAGCAGATAGACTGCAGATACAGTGCATTAAGCTCTGGTGGAAGATTTGTCTACATTTTGCTCAACTTCTGAGACTTTGAAGGAGACAGAGATTAAAGGTGGCAGGCTAATTAACCTGGTAGCGGTAATTTCAAGGCAGCCAAACATTCAGGCAGTGGCTTTGGCCTTGTTGGGGCCTTTGAGCCAACTCTTTATTCAGGCTCAGCTGAATGATTGAAAAACTTGTGGGTTTTTTTGCCACAAAGAAAGCTTCTGGAAATTTAAGGCTTACAAAGGTGGAGCAGACTAGAGTTTGATTGCTGAAAAGATTAGCATTAAAAAGAAGTCAAGTACTTTGAAATAGAAGAATAGTTTAAGGAAAAATGGTTTAAGGGCATGTGAGGAATCATCAAGTGTCCACTGCTCACAGGCTCAAAATTTCAAAAAATCTTGCTTTGAGAAGAGAGCACCACATCAGTCTATTGGAGTAGGGTCACTTGGGGAATTGATTTTTCAGGATTCTGATTGCCTCACTCAGCCAGACTGGCATTCAGATGCCTCTGTAACCACCTTCAAGATGCAAAAGTGGTTGGCTATTACTCCAGCTAGTGACAGACATTGGCATTACCCACATGGTGGTTGTTTTCTACCCATGTAGAATGAAACAGATATGGGCTCAGGAAGGTTTCCACCTCTATTTCAGAAGAAGGTCTGGGAGGCCAGGCAGTGTTACATGAGAGAGAAGTGGGTGAAGATGTGAGAGTGAAGCAAAAAGTGAGGTGGCGATTCCATGATGTTGGAAAGTCAGGAACATGGAAAGTCTGAGGAAAAGAGAAAATTCTGCCCAAGGGCTACAACCAAAGGCAGCCTAGGGGTGGGGCCTCCCAAGCACTTTGGAGTACACATCTCACTATAATTTGTTCATGACCTTGGATGAAGGAACTATGGATTTTAGTGTTTTCCCTGCTGAGTTTTGGTCTTGCTTTAATCCTATTGTATTCTGAATTCCTATTTCTATCTTTTGAAATGGGAGTGTTTATCCTGCACCATCCTATGTTGGAAATGTTTGATTTTGCATAAAGAGGTATGGATGAGTCTTTTGGAAGTCAAGGGCAAAAGTTAAGGTTTATATCTATATGACCCCTAAAACTTCATGGGCTTTTATAAGTAGGAGTTTTGAGAGGTGACTGGATTATGGAGGTGTGGTGATAAGTGGATTAATCCATTGATGAGTCTGTAGCAAGATATGATGGTGGGAGGTGGAGGGTGATCAAAGGGTCACTGGAGGCATGACCAGGAAGGGCATGTCTCCTGCCCCATTTCTCCCTTCATTATCTCTGTTTCCCGTCTGCCTTGCCATGAGCATCCATCTTCTGCCATGCCTCCCTGCCTTGGAGGCAGCCAACTATGAAGTACAACCTCTACATACTGTGAGGTAAAATAAGCCTCTCCTACTATAATTTGTGAGTATCATACATTTCATTTCATCCCAGTGACAAGAAAAGTGACCAAGACTACACATCTGTGATGTTTTGCAAAAGTCAAGGAAATACACTAGTTGAAATCATGAAGACAACATTAGCCACACTCTAAACAGATGATGGGGATGTAGGCAATAGTAGAGTGAAAAGCTGACACAGACACATGTGATAGCCAACCTGACTCCATTTTGTGCCCCATCACCCTTCCCCCCCATTTCATGTAAAGTCAAGTGATTCCAGGTGGACACCACCCCAACCCCCTTGGAAGTCCCCTCAGTTGATGCCACCACATCCCATTTGGTAGAGCAGTCTGCAGATATGTTATCTATATGACCTTTCCATTTGGTAGAGCAGTCTGCAGCTATATGTTATCTATATGACCTTGTGAATAGACTATTCCTCACCTGATATTTTGTTTCAATTAAACTGTGTGAAACTTTCCCTGACCCCCACTAACTTAGCAAAGTTCTCTTTCTGTGAAATTCCACTTGTGCTCCCCCTCTCCCTGAGCCCTCCCCAACTAGAAGAGCTGCTTAAAAGAAACCCGCAAGCTGGTTTTTGTGGTCAAGAGTTTTCAAGCATGAGCTGCTCTTGATCACTGGCAATAAGAGGAGTCAAATTTGGCTGACTGTGGTGATTCTCTGTAATCTCTCATGATTGAGTATAACACAAAGACTTGGAAGGAGACATGAAATATTCCCTAAAAATGTCAATGGGCATTGACGCTTGAATGTGGGCTGCTAGAGGGCTTTCAACAATGTCAGTTAATCCATAATGAGTGGTTAATCAAGCACCATTCTAAAAATTTCAAAGATAGTACTGGGTCTCTGACAATAAGTAGAATGAGGGTTAATTAGAAGGGTTATTGATTTCTGGAATATTAAAATATATATTCTCTGGTAAGGACTATAACAGAAGAGTAGAGTGTGCTAAGGCAGTGGGAAAGATATAGGTGTTTTAGAAAGAACCAAAAATCAGCAACTGTAGACCTCCTCCATTTATAAGCCACATGGTAGCATGAAAGTGAATGATATTCTCTGGGACATGTTTCTCACCTATTAAATAAGATTTATAATGCTGACTTCATTAGATTGGTGTGTGCAATAAATGTGTTTAAAACACCTAACATAGGATAGGCACTGAATAAATCTAAGTTCCTGTTCCTAATTGTCCTATTCATTTAACTCTTCAATAAGGACTCTAAGTGACAGAGGCATTTATTCCAATTAGAAGTCAAAATTTTTATGAAAAAGACTGGCTTTGAGTTGAACCATGAAAAATAAGTATGTAAAAGTACTTTCCAATATGGATTTATTGGGAAACATAATATAATTATAACAATGTTTAATATTATATATGTACGTCTCTTAAAATGTACAAAGTGTTCATAGCAGAGGCAGCCAAGGAGAGTAGCTAGAATAGAGATGTATAATATGTGTTTGGCAGAGTTTTAGCTCACATTATGTCTCTGTACAGGTGTTATGCCTCTTCTGTTAAGGAAGAGGAAAGCAGCAGTGATCTTCAGAGAGAAACTATGTGAGAAGGACTTCATTCCGTTACTGCCTTTGTCCACATAGGAAGGGATTATGTGTCAAAGAATGTGTGCTTTTTCTCAGAGCTACAAACCTCCCAGATTTACAGCCAACAAGAAAATGAGGATCTTATACTCACAATAACAAAGAGCTGAATTTTGCCTTAGAATTTTTATAAATGAATGTGACTTGTTGGGGTCTTGGGTTTAGCTTGCTGAGAACAAAAAAACCTTTTGACATACACAACCATAGCACGCATTTCCTTAAGCAATTATTTTTGTGATAGTTTACAAATATAGCAATAGAAAATTAAAACGTAATGTAAGAGTTGGGTATAACAGAGTAGTAGATTGGTTGAAAGTTGTTGCTTCTAATTGTTTCCCAATATTAGTAGAAATGAAAGAATAGCTATGTTATGTTGCAATTTCCTTTTTTTCTTTATTTACTCCTCACAAATATTTATTTAGAAGCAATCAAATAATACTTTATGATAGCAACTAGAGGAAAATAAATTAAATTCCACTGGATAGGTTTTGATTAAGTGGTTTTGTTGGGATCAAAAGATGACATTCATTAAATGGTGTGAGAGAAAAGACAATAAAATATCCTGTTTAATATAACATACTAAAATCAAAGAACAGTTGGTTAATAGTGTACAGACATATTAAAAACTTAGCCCAGTGATGGTGAACTTTTTAGAGCTTTCGATGATAGCAAGCAGCTTGCTGTGGAATGTGTGCCATAGGTTTTCCATCGCTGAACTCCATTGATTTAGAATCTTTTTACGTAAGGACATGCAGTACTTGCACTTACTTTTCCTTTTTGGTAGAAACTGGCTTTTCTCTTTTGTTAGTAAAGAGGAAAATTGATTCTTTACTAAAAATCCCAGAGAACTTTCACATTCGAGATGTCATGGTGCTGTGGATGATACAGTATGTATGTGAGGCCTAGTAGAGAGAAATATTTAAATTTTAAAATAAAATATAGCTAATTATTGCATTAAGGCAGTGGATACTTGAAAATGATTACTATATGTTGAAAAATAGTGAATAGTTCTCTAGAAATAACACTTTATTCTCCAGTTTTGCGCTAGTTTTGCTTTTCTTCCTATTCTAAGGTAATTTGTAAATGTAAGAATTGATCTTCCTTATCAAAAATATACACTAATAAATGAAAACTATCAATAGACTCAAGTACTGGGATTCATTTTTCCTTTTAGTATAAGTCAATTTGTAACACGAAACCATTAGATAAAATTTTTTTTAGTGTTGGTGAGTTGAAGATGGAATAAGGCGTTTTCCAATGTACACCTTTTCAGGTTAATTAGAAATATTCTTTTAGTTTTTAAAATTTGTTTATTTCATTTTTGTTTTTGGTAACACAGCAACTAGATGTTCATGTTATCTCCCAGAACACTAGCCAAGTTCTGATGTGGGAGTGATCATAGAGATAGCAATCATCAAGTTACTTCAGGAATCTAAAGATGTCTGTGGATTTAGCCTATAAAATTTCATTTTTTACCTTTGTTTTTTAGGTGACAGAAAGACTGTTTTCCTGTCCAAGCTCTTTAACATCTTTCTATAGCATTTTTGTCTCCTTATATCTAAATGTTTTGAACTGCTTTAAGTTTTGAATTGCTTATTAGTGTGCTTCTTTGTCCACTTCTCCTCCCTTCTACTCTGATTCAAGTTCTGCCCTTTCTCTTCTATTATCATTTTTATATTTTTGGATCACTGTTTGTCCCTGTATTACAAACATTTGCCTACTTCTGCTTTGTTGAGTTAAATAATATAACGTTTGTTAAAATAAAATGGTGTCAAGCTCAAAAGGCATCCTTTATGTTATGTCTGTAATAAACATATTAGTTTCCATTTTGATTTTATTTTTGTATTTAAAATAATTCAATATAAAATATTTCAGCATTTTCAAGTAAGTGAAATATAAATATATGTATTTATATATATTTTTAAAATATACATCATGACAATTGGATTAAATTTTATTTATTTAAAAAACAATTTAAGAGTTTTTCTGGTTAAATAAACTTAAAAATCTGAGAAGACTTCAGTTTCTTCCTTCTGTTTCATGTCTCCATTTTATCACTCTTTCTTAGAAAAACTCAATCACCTACCAGTTTGTGATCATCTCCTTCCTGCCCGTCTTCTACTTTGCCATTACATGATTTTATTTTTAATATGGGTATGATATTGCCATCTTTGCCTTTAAAACCATTCAGAGAACCCCTGTCACACAAGAAGTGAAATCCCAACTCTTCTCATAGCATTTGCACCCCTCCGACTCCCTAGATTCATCCCTGCTAATTCCTTTCATGTCTCTAGAGCTTTTAAACCACTGTATTGGCAGTTTCAAAAGGACAGTTTAGCAATTAGTTTTGAGAACAGATTCCATTTCTATGCAGAATCTTTTCTTTATCTTCATCTACATCCTCTGTCTATCTGCTGAGATACTACTTTGTCAACTTGTGTTTTAAGTATTATCATTCAGTAATTTCCCTAACATCCAAAATATTTAGGTATCTGTGACTGCACATCCTGATATGTCAAACTCCTTAAATTAAGAAAGGCTTAGCAGATTAGTAGAGTATGATATCTGGTTTTAGTGAGTAACAGAGGTATAGCCTTGAGTACAGTATGATCCCTCAGCTATTTTTCTCTGGTACTGTTTTCCTCCTACCTTCTTGATCACCATGAAGGGAGTGATTTTTCTCCACCATAACTTCAGCCATCATGTTCCTGCCTTGAAGGATGTGGCCATGGACTACCTACCCTGAACTGTTAGCAAAATAAACCTTTCCTCTAAATTATCAGAGTTGGGTATTGTGTCCAACAAAGAGAAAACTGACTAATACATAAAAACAGTACTAGAGAAGAGTGACTGTTGGTATGACTGTGCCTGAAATTGATATTCTCACATATTAAGCATATTTCCATCTTTCTTGTCTCAATCATGTAAAATAGCACTTAAAGCAAATTTCTATTTCTTTAAAAACTGACAGAATTTTCTGTAGTCCACATCTCAAATAATGGTGAATTTAAAGATGAGATATCAATAAAAACAAAAAATGTAAAATTTTACGTTTACCTGTTATTTTTACATAACTGCTACTGCGTTTTTATTCCCATGAGATCTTTTCTAATAATATTTACTTTGGGGGTTGAGTACATGTATCTCTGTGGTAGAGCACATACTTAGCAGAGGCAAAGCACTGGGTTCAATTTCTATTACATAAATAAATAAATAAATAAATGTTTAATTCTGAATGTTGCTGCTTCAAATAGTTAATGAGAAATCTATTCTCCAGCATGTAATCTAAAATATCTATTGTCATATAATTTTAATCTCATTTAGCAGTATAAAACAGCTATACTTCAATGATAGTAGCATTAATATTAACATTAAAAAACACTATGTATTTAAAGAACCTTTAAAATAATATTTTGCTATCTGAAAATATTAATAAGGGAAAGTCACCAGGTCCAATTTCAGGTCTATATAAGTGTATACATATATGCCTAAGTCAAATATTTGAAAAGAAGCAATTTTTAAAACAAAATGTGTTAAAATAGTGGTAGAATATTAGCTAATATACTCTATGCAGGCTGGTTGATTAAAAAATAAAGATTAAAATGTGTGCAAAATACTATTGGTATTTAAAGACAAGTATAATGAAAAAATCAGAATAAATAAATATTATTAGTTTTGAAGTTTTTACTAAAGAATGAATATATATGAAAAATTCTAATAGTTGCAAAAGATTTTTGATATGATGGTTCACTTAATGACATCTCTAGTAAAAACATAAATTTACAAATATGGTAAATAATGAGTTAAATGTGTTAATTTCAATAATATAGTTTTCTTTTGTTAGTAAATTCTACTTGTTATTTGATTTCATGTCATACTTTAAATATGAAGTATATTTAAAAATATTATTGCTAGATACATTATTTTACCATTTTTAAAATATAAAATTTGAAATTGGGTTTTAAAGGTTGATTGCAATAAGGCTGAAATTCAAAGAGAATGAAGATTACCAGAATTCTCAAAGTGAATAATAGATTTAATCAAAATTAGGTTTATCAAAGGGAATGATGGATTGATTGACAGGAAAAGATTTCAAGATGAATTCTCAAAAAAAGGCAAATCAGTTGAAAACTGAGTTCTACAGTCCACAAAGGATTAAATTAGACTGCTTGCCTCATGTTCCATCACCAATATCCACGTCAATGTTTATTTAAATGTTACTTAATTCAGTTTTGGAATTTATGGAATAATAGTACACATATAAAGCCTTCTTTACCTTTTCTGTTTCATTCAGATTATATAATTTCCTCCCTTATTAGACTTTTATATTCATTTTATATTTTAATTCAATTGCCTGAGACTTTTGTATTGGGTCATTCAGGAGAGACGGGGATCTGAAACATCTTACAATAACCAACTATAAAACTGGATAAATTATAGAACACAACTGTTTTCAGATATGGAGCAACAGTCAGTGAAGATCTGTGAGTTGTATGAGACAGGAAACATAACAAGGTGAAATCTGCAAATACCACAGTATCCTCTCTGGGATACTCCAAGACACAATGAAAATGTTCTACAAGATCTTTTAAATTGAAGTCATAGTGATCAGACTGCGAAGGGCAAGCAACTAGAAATTGCAAAGAAGGCATCTAAACAGAAAGGAGAAAAAAACCTCACAAATCTGCCTTGACACCATCTTTAGTTTTTGTAGAATGTACCTTCCTAAAGGCAGAAATTCCTTGAGGCTGGAAAGTATGTGACCAACATTAGACATAAGCAAATGATTCCTAGAGCCCAGATAAATTGGTATATTTCTAAGCTCTTACTAATATGAATAACATCATTAGTAACATTATGTGTAATTCAATAGTGACCACAAAAAGCTACTTATTAGTAATATATAGCCATTCTTTCTGGGGTGAGGTAGAATCTCAGCGTTGTTTTCATCTGCATCTCTCGAATGACCAGTGATGTTGAACATTTTTTCATATATTTATTTGCTGCTTTTAATTCTTCATCTGAGAAATGTCTGTTCATTTCAGATGCCCATTTTTGAATTGGGTCTTTGTATTTGGGAGGTCTGATTTTTTTTTTAGTTCTTTATATATTCTGGATAGTAGACCTGCTGGTAAAAAAATTTTCCCACATTGAAGATTTATCTCTTAGCTCTATTGGTGGTTTCTGTTGCAGTACAGAAGCTTTTTAATAAGATGAGACCCCAGTTGTTGATTCTTTGTGGTAGGTAATTCCCATGCTACTGAGGATTTATTCATAAAATCTTTTCCTAATGCCAATGTCTTTGAGAGTTCTACCTAACTTATCTTCCAGCAGGTTTAGTGTTTAAGCCCACTCTAGAAAAAATTAGAGCATTTGTCAATAGTTAAAAACACGATAAAATTCATGACTTACCAGTTAATAATTTATTAGGAATATTATTTTAAAGAAATAATACATATTTCCCACATTAAAATATACAGTCTCCAATCAAAAGTTTTTATGCATGCCAAGAAACAAGAAAGTATGAACCAAAGTATGTATGGAGGTCTGTCAAAATAAAGCAAGGAGCTACTCAAATGAAAGAATGAAGAGACAAAGGAATTTTAACCTATTTATTAATATATTCAAAATGTTCAATGATAAAAAGAAAAAAATGTTAGTAGGCACTGAGATATGTACTACTATAATTTGTATCTTGAAACTATGACTCTCAGTGAGATAAATTTAAGCCCTCTCCAAAAGTAATTAAGGTTAAATGAGGCATAAAGGTGAGACCCTCAACCAATATGACTGATGTCCTTATGCGAGGAAGAGACACCAAGACTGCACCATAGATGAAAGGCCCTGTGGAATAAAATGAAAGAGTATCTGCCAACCAGGGAGAAGGTCTCACCAGAGCCAACACTACTGCACCTTTGTATTTGACTTCCAACCTTCACACCAGTGAGAAAATAAATTTCTATTGCTCAAGCCCCTCAATCTGTGGTATTTTGTGATGACAATTCAAGAAATATCTAGAAATATGTTGTATAAATCTAGTATATTGAAGATTCTCCAAATTTCTGTTTGGATGATTTCTTCTGTAATTTCCTAGAGTCAGATAGTATAGGTTTTGTGAATGCAGGTATTCTAAATGTAATTAAATTCATGGCCAGCATTCAGTCTTTCTTGATGCATATTGCAAGAACACCTAATATAATTTGTGTGTTGGGAGTGTTCTATGGATTAGATGGTATATATTAATAAGCTTACCATGCCAGGTAATGTTAAGACTTCTATACATTTACTGTATTTCTGCCTGATAGTTCCATGTATTAATTAGGTGGCAGCATTAGAATCTCCAAGTAAGATGGTGAATTCATGTTTCTCATTTCAGTCTGTAAATTTTTGCATTGCTTATTTGAATTGCATTGCTTATAAGATTATAAGATGCATACACGGATACTTTACCTGAATAGCAAATTAAACTCAAAGTAAGTGAAAAGAGAAAAATACAATGAAAGTATAAATTAATCAAGCAGGGAGAACAGAAGGCAATAAAAATATTGAATTTTTGAAAAGAATTAAGATAACTGAGAAGAAAAAGAGAAAATATACAAACTGTTAACATAATGAATAAAAGTTAGTCACCTCAAACATCTGAAAATAATGATAAAACATTGACCTCTCATTTTTTTGAGGGCTGAGTTCCAGGAAGAGAACAAAAATTTCCTTGACCCTTTATGATTTTGACAAATTGCAGCTTACAAATATAATATTTACTAACCTCAAATATAAACTGTTTTAATACAAATATACTAAAATGTATACCTCATATACTTTAACTGACAGAAATTATATTTATTGTTCAAACTACAAAGCATATGCACAATCATGGTGAAATTTCAATTAATCCCTGTGGGGCACCACATCTGATTGATTCAAAGCCTGAGACACTGAAGGGCAGGACCCCACTGTCTACACATGTGCACAGCGGTACACGGTTATGTAAGAATGACTTAGACAATCACGCATGTGCAACACGATCATGTCAGGACACAATGTTGTAATGTTTGATAACAGCTCATATAAGGGCCGAAGAATAAAGACACACTGCTCTCTTACTGCTTTTGCTGATGTCAGCTTCATGTGCTTTCTTTACCTTAGGGACCTCCCATGTGAATGGACCCCTTCAGCCGCCCCTCTGGGAAGCTCGGCCTTGACAATCACTAAATATGTGATTTAAAAAGGAAACAGTAGTTAATGCTAATAACATGATTTATAATCACAAGCTCCTAAGGTGGATTCCTCTCCTGAAATGCACCCACCATGCTGTGTTCAAATATCACCATGCCCTCGCCTATTGTGTGTATATGTCTTGAATGTGTCCCACATGTGGCTGATGCTTGGTCCAACTGATGAGGTTGATCCAACTTTATCAGGAGGGTAAAGATGAGCTACCAGAATCTTTAAGAGGTGGGACTTTATTCAAAGTAATTAAACTATGGAGGAGCTGCCCTCCCCCAAAAGATCAAGGCTGCTCTCAGCGAGTGAATTAGTTTTCACAACAGTGTGTTGTTACAAATCAAAGTTGTCCCACACATTTGATCCCTTTTACACAAAAATGGTTCCTTCTTCACTGATCCTTAATGAGGTGACCCAATCAGGGAGGCCCTTTCCAGAGCCCAAAGAGATGGAACTACTTCATCTTGGATCTTCAACCCTCAAAATCATAAGTTAAATAAATTCCCTTTATGTGTATGGTACCAGGCTCAGGTAATTTTTATATCAATAGACTAATACACTCTCATTTTGTCCTACTGTGGGAATCAAAGCTTGAAGAACCTGAACAAATGCCACTCTATTATTATTCCAGTAGTAATAAAATGTCTTTGTATTTGATCCAAGGGTATTACTGCTATATGGATACCATGGGCCAGTGCAATGCTAACTTATTTACTTGCAATTGCTCAGACTTTTCACACAATTTTTTTTTGACAATTCTTATTGCAGAGATAGGATAGTAACAGAGACATGGCTTTCTAGAAAAGAAAAAGATCTTCCTGCATACTGAGCAATGAGATTGGAGGGAAGTCCTCAGGAATACATAATGGGTCTATTGACCAAAGTGCATGGTCAGCCAGGCAATAAATATTTCTCTATCTTGCTTGTTAATGAGGAGTTTCTTGTCAGAGAAGGAAAATATCCTGAAAGAGGAAAGCATGGGTAATATTTTCAATTGTTCTCAGTCATGATAATGTAAATAATGTAAAGGTATATTAGAATATTTTATTATATATGTTGACATTCCATAAAATATAAAATTAATTTGACAATATAACTATTACTTTTCAATATCACCCTTTCTATAAACTAAAACAGTAAATTAATAATTAAATTTAACTTCTAAAGTTATTTACATCTTTTAATGATATGGCATAATTAATTGCTAACTATTGCTATTTTGCTGGAGAGATAAGAGACAATTAAATTTGAATCCCAACTGTGTCAATTATATCATCTTATCTTATTACATATAATTCTTTCTTGATCTTCATTCTGTTGTGAGTCCCAGTTTCTGAGTACTAAGTGTATATTTTCATTGGTATTTTGCATTTTTCTAGGTGCATTCTTATAAGGTTCTTCCATTGTTCCTGTTGCCCAGAAACTCATGAAAAATTTAGCCAACTCAATGAATAGAAATGTGTAAATAGGAATTTGCCCCTACATTACTGTAACAAACAAATACTAGTCCTTAAGGGGACATGTTTTTATAGAAGCTAGATTCAATCAACTAGAGTGAATATGAAGAAATAACAAAGGGAAATCACTGGGACTTCCAAGAAGGTGAACCAATGGATAACATAGATTCCAAAAGAGAAATTGCTTTAATTAATGGGAAAAATATCATCCAAAAGATTGTCATAGCTGTCAGCTTCATATTTTAGATATTAAAAGTGTCATAGGACAGATTTTTCTCATCTAATTTTAGAACAAAAAACTCCACAAAAGCATAAGGTAGCCATGAAAGTTCAGCTTCATTGTCAAATCCATAGACTTGGGATCCACCAGGAAGTTAGTAAGGCACACCTCTGGGTGTGTCTGAGAGTCAAGGAGGTGTGGCTTAGGATGCATATGTGGTCCCTGACTCCTTCCTCTCTGTTGCTGCTACTTTTGCTCCCCAGCCACCAAGAATTTAGCAGCCTTGCTCTGCCACACACTTCTTCCGTGATCTTTCTGTATTAAAGCCAGCTGTTCATGGACTGAAATCTCTGAATCTGAGAGTTGAATAAACCTCTCCTCCTTTAAGCTGCAGGTGTTGGGCATATTGTCCCTGAAAGGGAAAAGCTGTGTTCACAATAGCACATTGAATAAATTGCTATTTTTTTATTGCAGGCTATAAGAGCTGAGTGAAGATAGGTGATATCCGGGAGAAGAAAGAAGACACAATGTATTACGTACTGTAGAAGGTAATTTATGAAAGATATAGAATTTGCCCCCACAAGCATCCTGTTCAATCTGCATTATAACATTTCTGACATATTTGAGGAAACTGAGCACCAATAACTAGATCATTTTCAATGTCAGCAATTTAATAAAATATGAGTTAAGAATCAATCCAGGCATCATCAGTCTCTTCATCTCCGTGGAAAGACACTGTCAAAAAGGATTTGAATTGTAAGCAAAAGACAGCTCAAGATGCAAATAAAAGATTTTTTTTATGTGTCGGGAATGTCTGTGAATGTTAAAGGCAAGGATATAGTTAGATCTCAAAAAGAAACAAAAAATAAATGGTGAGAAAGAACCAGGTAATATTATATTTTGCTTTTTTTGTTTCCTGTTTTGTTGTTGTTTTTTATTGCTGCTTCCATATTTTCCTCTGTAAAGTTCAGCTAACTCCCCTTCTCTAGCCACAGGGGAGATTCTCATATCACACATTCTCAGAGAGTATCTCCCTTTCTTGCAAGAGATTGCTTGCTTTCTAGGAGAGCAACTTTTAAAAATTCATTTCTAAGATATTTAAATGCATAGTAATTGTACATATTAATGGGTATTATATAATGTTTTGACATGTGCAAAAGTGTAACCCTTAAATCAAGTTAATCATATTTATCTCCACAAATATTTATCATTTCTTTATAATATAAACTTTCCAGTCTCTTTCTTCTAGCTTTTAAAAATACATAGTACATTATTGTCATCTGTAATTATTCTACCACGCAGCACTACTCCAGAACTTCTTGCTCCTATCTAACAGTTACTTAGGACATATTGATCAATATAACCACCCATCTTTCCTCATAACCACTCACTCTTCTAATCTCATAACCACCCACCCTTCTAATCTCTGGTTACCATTATTGCACTCTCGGTTTCTACCACATCAACTTTTAAGATTCCACATTTCAGTGAGACCACGTGGAACTTATTTTTTGTGATTAGTTTATTTCAATTAACATCTTGATCTCCACTTAGAAGAAAGAATTTGCAAAGAATAACTTGGATCAGCTAATTTATCCACTCCAATCCACAGTGAAAGTGTAGGTATTGGAATATGAATTTAACTGCCAGAGACCATTCATTCAGCAGTTATGAAGATCATGGACTGATTCAAAAGCTCGTAAGAGTTTTCTGTATTGCTTTCTTTATTGTTTTACTTCGTTTCCATATTACTTTCTTTTGTTTTGTTTTATGAAGGCAAATGCAGGGGGAGTTGAAAGAGACAAAACACAAAAGGAACGTTTGCAAACAATACTCAAAAATAGTTGAATAATAGGATGTATTCAAGTCAATAAATTTCTTAGAAAAGTAATTTCTTGTAAGAACTCAAGTAGATGACAGAAAATTTGGCAGCTAGTACTAATTTTTAATACTCCAATCCAATCTATTGAGTGCTGCAAAGTAATTTCTCAGAAATTGCCACACCATTTTCTAAGAAGAGAAACATAATTAGAATTTGGAGATTAATATAAATGCATTCTCCTTTTTTGTATCTTAGGAAAACATCTTTCTTATAAAGTAATAAATATTGCAGAAAATAGGAAAACCACAGACTCAAAAATGAAGAAACAAAATCACAATCTGTTTTAAAAAATATATGCAACTTAATTTTTTAGAAGAGTGATACTATTTAGGGGAATATAGTCATGCTTAGCACTTTTTGTTATTTGAAACATCGTAAGGATACATGGAAGTAAATATGTAGTAGACTATATTCTAAGAAAATACAAAACAGTAAGTATGTAATACATTTATTGCTAAAGGCATATTTTGAATCTGAGTATTATAAGACAATATTTTGGATATTACAGATTTCAGAAATGAAGAAGCTTCCTGCTGTGAAAACTGGAAAACCCCACAGATGCAGGTTATTCCTTTATTTTTGATCAGAAACATCTTTACCAGCTGATCCTGGTTGGGTTCCAGGGTTGTGAATTGGTATTGTCATTTCCTTTCTAACCACTTCACACTCTACAGTTGGAGAGTGAGAAGTATAGAAAAACGGTCAGTGCTTATTTAGAAAGCAATTCACAAGTGTAAAGGCATATTTTAAGTTTAGAAATACTAATTCCCAAACTCTTAAGTCTCAACATAAAAAATGTCCAACCTTGTTAATAATGGAAACATTTTGAAGAAATTCTGTGTTTGTTTGTACATGATATCTTTATTTCATGTCAACTAAAGGTTTATATTTGTTAATGTTCATTATATTTTAAAGTATGAGCTAAATAATTTGAGTGTATGTATAAATTAAAATTCATTATATTTTATTAAAATATGCAATATTTGCAAAAAGCAATATTTTGTGAAGCTTATGAAAAAATATTTTCATGAAGACTCTAATATTTACAAGACATAAATATATACTGAATTTTTTTATTTTCCAGCAAATTATTTAGTATTTGAAACATAATTATGTTATAAATTTAATTATTATATTTAAATGCTTATTTTGAGCAAGGATCTCTGTCTTTAAAGTTTGAATTACATTTTTTCCTATTAAAGTTCAAATGACCTCTAAAAGATTACATTTGAAAATTGATGTATTTAACAGTAAGAGAAATTCATGAAAATTCTTCAAACCAAAGGTAATGCTCTGCTTTAAAAGTAAAATGTATAAATTAAAGTAGTCAGATAATGAATATCAAAGGCTTATTTGTCCCAGAAAAGTATGTGTTACTAGTGGAACTTTTAAAATTAAGGCGATTGTCCATATTCCTACTTCTTGTTGTTATGATTAGACTACCCACTTGGACATGGAATAGCTATGTTTTTTTGTGACTTACAATCTTGCTTTGAAAATTAGAATATGAAATTGATAACTAAACCTTTATAATTATTTCTCACATAGCAAAACCCCCAGAAATTTCCAAAAGAACATTATTTTTCTATTATCACTCCTTTACATCTGGGGTTTAGTTATGAAAACCCTTTAGCAGTTCGAGTCCTCATAGGGGGGCTTCCTACCACATTGACAACGCAATAATCAATAACCATAATATATAAATATTACCACAATAATATGCAAATTGTAGGATGTTTTCTCTATGAAGTATGGTTCAAAAGTGGTTCTTTCATAAAAGTTTTCCTTAAGTAAGGAACAAGATTTCCATTAATGAATATATTTTCTCACAAACTTTGCCATTTCTTTCATACATTTTGTTCCTACCATCAGTGCCAGCAGTAATTTAGTAGATACAACTATAGAAATTACTATGAATCCAGCACAATTCTCACATTTTAAATGGATGGAATATGGATATATGCTTTTGTAATTGACCCAATCACTTTATTTTTAGATATAGATGTACTTCATAGTAGTTAAAATACATTTCCTCAACAGCATTCACCTTACAATAATCCAATTTTCACCTGTTTGATTATTACCTTACACTGATTTTATCAGTTGGCCTTCATCTGGCCTCAATTATCAGTGCTTTCTCTTCATGTATAAGATCAATTTAAAATTTGAGAGCCTATTGCACAGAAGTGGCATTCAGCATAGTGGGTAATGAATAAGAAATTTGTTTTCTTTACATAAATATGATTTATCTACTCATTCATTCTTTTAGTAAATAGGTATTAAATGCTATTTTTATTTTTAGAAATTTCTGGGAAATTGGTTTTCATTTCAAATTAACTAAAAGAAATTAAAAAGTAACTTCATTCACTATTTCAGGCACCATAATACTTGTAAAAATATGTTATCTCTGTAGTGCTACTCAAGAGGAAATACCAAAAAAATGTGATTGAGTCCTACTGTAATCTGGAAAATTCATTAATCATTTTGTGTCCTTGTAGATTATTTCACATATTAATTTTAAGGAGAGCTTTGTACTTTTGCTTCCAGATTCTTCTTATGTTATTTACAGATATCTGTTCTCAGAGAATACAGTTTTCAGTACAAAAAAGTATTAATTAATGGACAGGAAAATGAGAAGGGCACTCACAGAACAATTGTAAGATCTTCTTTAATCAATAAAGATATAAGAGGAGGTAAATTTGTATACCAAATTCAGAATTTGAGGATAAAACCATAAAAATTATCTGCAATATTAGTTATTATGAGTAATATTCCCTACAATATTATGTAATTTAAACTTAAGCAGAAGAAAATGATGATGAACTAAACATCAAGTTTTTTAGTACTGACATTTTAAATTAAAATGTAATAAGGTTTCCCATTTCAACTATATGTATTTCTGTAGTTCCTTGTTTTTATTAGTTATTCTTCTCAGTGCATGTTAACAAGTTTTGTGTGCATGGGGCCAACTAGTTTCACAGCCAATACCCTGGAAAATAATGAGAGAAAGAAAACACATTGCCTTTTAATATTATATCACAATGATTTACTCACTGTGTTATTTTTTATAATACTTTTGAGGTATGATGTTTTTTGTTTAGATGTGGAAAAACTAGTGAACAGAATCAAGTTATCTTTAATAAATTGAACTATCTTCTCTCTTTTTTATTTTTATTTTTATTTTTATTTTTTGGTACCACGGATCGAACTTGGGACTTTGTGCTTGCGAGGCAGGCGGCAGAACCACTGAGCTAAATCCCCGGCCCTTCTTTCTTTTTTTAAATTATATTTTCTTACATTTATGCTTCCTGCTGTATGTGACTAATGTGGGTTATGATATTCAGAACATGGTCAGGGTGAGAAAACTTATAGAAATACTTTTCTGTGATTATTTTTGTGAAAATAATAGTAGTGCCTTATTGGATTAATTTATCACTTTATATTGAGTTTGAATTCCAAAAATATCAAGTAAGACTAAAATATCATAGTGAGATTTATACTTGGTTCTCTTAACAAAATCCAGATGACAGTTACATATTTAGAAAGCTCTCCAAGTATAGTCAGTAAGAGAGAGGGATATACAATAGAAATGTGAAGGAAATAAGTTGGAGATTCACTGTAAGGCTAACGGTTCTGGAAAGCTAAGTACAGTAAATTATTCCTCGGAAACTGCCTTGAGTATAAATATCTGACTTTCTTATATTTCCAAACCAATCAATCAGTCATTTGCTACAGAATTTGATTGTAGAATATATAAAACATTCAGGTACTTCATGTTGGCCAGGTAGCTTTAGGAACCAGAAGCTATCCCTAAGGTGATAGGTGCAAATTACTAGTAGCAAAACAAGCAGTAGGTGGGGCAGGATGTGTGCACAAATGCAGTAAAGGGAATTCAAGGATATGTGGATGAAGCACCTTACTTTTTTTTTTTTTTTTTTTTTTTTTGGTACCAGGGATCGAACTCAGGTCGTTGCGCTTGCGGGGCAGGTGGCAGCACCACTGAGCTAAACCCCAGCCCTGAAGCACCTTACTGTCTTACACAATCTCAACAATTGCTGCAATCCTCTTGATAAATGTTACACTTATTCAGCCTTGCAACAGTTTCAAGAAGTCTATAGTTGGTTATATCTGTGGGGAGAGAGACAGAGAGAGAGAGAGAGAGAGAGAGAGAGATTTGAATGATACACTCTAATTCTGGCTTTTGTCCCCAAAGGCTATTATTTACATCAGTATTCATCTACCTGTGACTTAAACTAGAATACTCCAATTTGGCTATCACATCTGACAGTTTAAATAAAACATTTACTAGAATAAATGGCTTACCTGAAGGGATAAATAAAAATTTCATTCCTATGGAATCCATACCTCTGTGTAGTAGGGCTTTTTAGCCCCAGACTACTGGAATTGCTGATTTACAGTTAACCTAGGACATGGGAATATCACCTGATGGAACAGTGAGTCATATAATTGCTAGTCATATTTCCTTTTCTCCCATATTCTAAATAGTGCAGTTCTTATGTATTTTTATACTGCATTTTCCATGTAAATAGTAACCAAATACTTCTCCTGGAACTTATCAAAAGCAAACTGAATTGTTTTGGTGCTAGAGGAAACCTGGCTATTTAGAGTTAATGAGAGAGAGTACTGGATTCATTGCAACTTTGTCGTTTTATTTAGAACATACTTAATCATTTATTAAGATGCAATTAAATAGTTATATATAAAGTGTTGATTAAATGCCAAGAACAGCAGGTGTCAAGAGTGGAGCAAGAAATTAAACAAAGGTCCTGCCCTCAAGGAGCTTGAATTCTAAATGGAGTAAATGGTTCCTTAACAAATAATATATAATATGACAAGTGGTAATACATTGTTTAAAGATAATGATTCAGGTTAAGAGCTACTTGTATTAGTCACTTTCCCATCACCGAAACAAAATACCTGACACACACTGTGAAGCAGGTTTATTTTGGCCCTAAATTTTAGATGGTGAGTTCATGGTTGGTTGATTCCAAAACAGAAGTGACATGGCAGAAGGTCTTGCTGGAGGAAATTTGCCCATGGCAGTCAGGAAGCAGAGAGAGCCGGAGAGGCCAGACAGAGATAAACCCTCCCAAGGCATGCCCCACTATGACCCACCTCTTCTAAAATGTCTCTGCTTCCCAACAGCACATTTAGTTATGAATCCATCAATGAACTAATCCACTGACCACTTTAGAATTCCCATAATCCAATTATTTTCTGAATGCTTCAGCTCTGCACATGAGTCTTTTGGTGGACATTTCAAATCTAAACCATAGCATTCCATTCTGGTGCCCTAAAGTGTCATGTCTAATTCACTGCAAAATGTATTTAGTCTATTTCTAAGAGTTGCTGGAGTCTCCATTACTTCAGGATTGTTCAAATGTCCAAGTCTGAAGTCTTTTCTGAGATGCAAAATGAAGTCTTAGCTGTGAGTACTTGTAAAAATAAAAAAGTTACATGCTTCTAACATACAATGGCACTGAGTAAGCATCAGCATTTTAAAAAGGAGAAAGAGATATGATCATACAAAGGAATCAGACCAAAGGAAAAACAAGTCAGCAGGGCAAACATTAAATCATGTATCACCGTGTCCAACAATCCAGGCACTTGGTGGTCAGATGTAAATTCCAAAGGGTTTGAAAGCCCCTCCTATAGACTTGCCATTTTCAGCCCTTAGAGCCTATCTTTGGCTGGCAGCACTGCTTGTGGATTTCTCTGGCAGATGTTCTATGTTCTGGGTATCGCCAAATTCCTGGTCTCTCCAATATAGCTTTAACTTCATTCTCACACCTCATGCAGTGCCCTCTCAGGGTCTCCTCATTGTGACATTGTTACATCACGGTGCCTGGCCTCTCAGCCCTTACCATGAAATCTGGTTGAAAATATCCATGACTATAAATCATGCATTCTGCATGCCTGTAAGACCACACCATGTGGAAGACACCAAGGCTTGCCCCCAACCTGAGCAGTAGTACGGCCTCCTTAGCTGGCTAAAGTTTGGTGTGGATGGCTGCACTTGCAGATATACTTCACTAAGTGGTTCTGAGTAAGCAGGGCACCCTAGGGCTCTCTTCTCAAGACAAAGTCTTTGAAAAGATTTTCCCGTTACCTCCTTAAACCTATAATGAATAAAATACAGCTAATTCTTAAGATGCTCTTGTCTACTGCCATGATGCAAAGTACTTGGTTGCATTTTAAGGTTGTTAATCTGGTCAGCAAACATACCTTCTGTGAATCAAACTTTATATAAACTTCCTTTCTGGCCAAACTTCAAATTTTTCACATCATTGGGCTATGCTTTTTCATCTGGAGTGTCACTATTAATCTGGTTAAAAGACATTAGAAGTATGCATGTCATATCCTGAAAATTTGGCTGCCTTGCAATTTTCTTTGCCATATAAATTAGTCTGCAACTTTTAGTTTTTAAAATTAATTTTTTTGGAATATTTTAGATATACATAATGATCATATTCATCCTAGGGAATTTGTACTTGTACAAACTATATCTTTTTTTGGGGGGGGTACTGGGGATCGAACTCTGGACCTTGAGCTTGCGAGGCAGGCAGTGAAACCACTGAGCTAAATCCCCAGCCCTGTACAAACTATATCTTGATTCTTCTTTTTCCCCTAATCTCCTCCCTTCCCTTTGACTCCTCTTTCTCTCCTTATTTACAAAAGCTTTTTTCTTTCTCTTTTTTTTTTCTTTTCACTTCCCTTTTCCCCCTTACCATTTGAACATTTTCTTCCCACTTCCTAATATCGAATATACATTTTGGTCCTCATTTACCCTTTCAGTTTCTCATACCATAGTAATAATGTGATATTTAAACATGAGGATTCAATTTATTTCACTCAAGAGAATGGTCTCAAGGTGCATCCATTTACCTAGAAATGTCTCAAGTTTATCCTTCTTTATGGCAGAGTAGTACTCCATTGAATAAAATAATCATATCTTCTTTATCCTTTTATCCACTGATGGCCCTTTGGGCTGTTTCTAAGATTTATCTATTACACACTGTGCTGCTACAAACATGGGTGGGCATATATTGGTGTGGTATGATGTTTTTTATTCTTTCAGAAGATAGCAAGAAGAATAGGTGGGTCAAGGGGAACCTATAGTTTTATTTTTTTGAGGAAGTTCCTCATTGATTTCCACAGTGGTTGCATATTCTCCCACCAACAGTGGTGAAAGGTTCCTTTCCCCCCATAGCCCATCTGGCATTTGTTATTGGTTGATTTCTCGATACTGGTCATTCTTTCTGGAGGGAGAAGGAATCTCAACATTGTTTTAATTTGCACCTTGAAATGACTAGTGATGTTGAACATTTTTTTCATATATTTATACTTCTTCATCTGAGAAATGTCTGTTCATTCAGATGTCCATTTTTTGATTGGGTCTTTAAATTTGGGAGGGGTATGAGATTTTCAGTTCTTTATATGTTCTAGATGTTAGTCCTTTGTCTGAGAAACATCTGGCAAAAATGTTTTCCCACTCTCTAGGTTTCCTCTAAACTGTTGGTGGTTTGTTCACTGTGCAAAAGTTTTTAATAAAATGAGATCCCGTTTGTTGATTCTTTATAATATTTCCCTTGTGATTAGGATTTTGCTCATAAAGTCTTTGCTTACACCAATGTCTTCAAGAGTTCTACCTATTCTATCTTCCAGTAGATTTAGTATTTCTGTTATAATACTTAGATCTTTGATCCATTTCAATTTTAATTTAGTGCATGGTGAAAGACATAGGTCTGGGTTTAATCTCTAACATGTGAAAAGCCAGTTTTTCCAGCACCATTTATTAAAGAGGGACCCAAGGAGGATCTGAAGTGAGAATTCGAGCCTACTGGGAGAGAGAAGAGAGGGACCACAAAACAGAAGAGGGGAGTGGCAAACAGCACATTCAACCTGAATTCTGGCTTGCAGCATGAGAGCAGTGGCTCAAACCTACAGAGGCACAGTGACTACAAGTGACTCCAGAGGCCTCCATGGAGAAATACACCATAGAATGGTGCAACATTTAAATTTAGCTTCATAGGCAGTCTTAGGACAAAGGCAAAATAGAAACAAGTTATTTGCCAGAATGCGACATGAATGGCTACAAGACCAATTTTTAATACAGTCCTTCTGATTAGAAATTTCATGAGCCTGGTCTTAACTGTCTGTCTTCCTGTTTACATTGTAGTGTTTTGAGCTTTAACCAGAATTGCCCATCAAATCCTCTTTGTAGCATTCTATAGTTTCTCCAGCCTACATCTCTAAACCTCTCCAAACTCTTCCTCCAAGCTACTGACAAAGGCTGATGAACCACAACATTCAGCATGGTCATAACAACTACCTCACTGCTCTGGAATCAATTTTTTGTTTTGGCCAACTTTCCTACTCATGGAACAAAACACCTGATATTCACGTAATGGAGGAAATATTAATTTGACATTTGGTTTCAGATGATTCAGTTCATGGTCAGCTGTCTCCAAGACTCAAATGTCATAGCAGAAAGTCCTACTGGAGGAAAGGTGCTTGACCTGTGGTGGCCAGGAAGTAGCATGAGGAGGCCCTACCTCCTAAAAGTACATTCACCTGTTGTCTCACCAATGGTCTGATCCAGTGATGAGCATAATACCTCCATGATCCAATCACCTTCTGAAAGCACAGCCTCTGAACACAAGAAACTTCTGGCAGTCATTTTAGACCTAAAAATAAGAGTGACTCATACAAATACTCTTTTCTAAAGGCTGATAAATATTGACCTCGTTTTACTAACTTAGTGCTATTTACAAATGTCTTCATAATTGATTGAATGTATGTATGCAGAATACAAACTCCCATTTTAAGTAAATTCCTCCCAAAGGGAATCAATCCTATGATAGTGACTTCCAAATAAGGTCATATGATTGCCACCTCCAAATAACCCCTTGCAAGTTTGTTATTATTTACTATTATTATAGCTTACTTTGGGAATAAAGAACAAAGTTATTTAAATAAACTTTATCAAGGTATAATGTGTATATCATAAGTAGCACCAGTTTAAATTAGGGGAGTCAATGAATTTTGATAGATACACTGATGAAACCAAGGCTACAATAAAGCTACAAATATTTCATTCACTCCAGAAATGCTCTTGCAACAAAACTTCTTGTTCAATTGCAGTAAATCAAGTTATCATGAATGTTCTGATGAACTTTCATCTTCGCTGTCATGTTGATGTGTTTTATGATTGTGTGTGATATGTAGTAAATGTATAATATTCCAGCAATATGAAAAAGTTGAAATTGTATTCTTCATTCTGTGCCTTATTTTCCTGGATCTTATTTAATCACCTTTTTGTTACAGCTTTTTTTCTGTGGATGTGTGTATCAATGCAGCTTAGTTTTATACAGATACAAAAAATATCTATATGTACATATATATGTATACATGTATAATTATTATATATACATATTATATGTGTATAATTATTAATTGTAT
>NW_004624874.1:3765463-3781084 GCF_000247695.1 Heterocephalus glaber
CCTTAAAGAAGTACTATCCTGTTTTTAAATTAGGGATGCCCACTATTTAATATTAATAATATTATTATTTAATATTCATATATATATATGATAATGTATTTAATCTGTATTCTGCTGTTAGATATTGGGTTGTTTCCAATTCTTTGCTGTGACAAACAATGACATGATGATTGACCTTGAGCATTTGTCTTCTGCATGTATGCCAAAAGTGCCTGAAGGATAAATTCCCAGAAGTGGAATGGCTGCTAGTGGGGCATTAGAGTTTGTTATATCAATAGAAATTGCCAAATATTTCTCCACAGTGTATGGTCCAACTTGTAGTGTCACCAGAAGTACATGAATATATGTATTTTTCTTCAGCCACACCAAAAGAAAGTATCATGAAACCTTGTAATTTTTGCTAAAATGATAGCTGTAACAGTATCCTACGACAAAAATTTTCTTTCATATTTTACTTTATGAATGATATTTAGAACTACTATTAATACTAATTCAGAAAATCAGAAAACTGATCTTGCTATATTGGATATATTCAGGAAAAAAGTCCATTTGAACCTGGCCAAAACAGGCTTTATCAATGGATAAATATCTTTAAGTTATTAAGTCTCAATTAATATTTTATTTCAACAAGGGAAAACGCTTTAAAAGTTGAGAACATTTACTTTATTTTCAAAAGGCAAAAAATGTAAATATACTTTAAAATTTAAAAACTGCAGCCAATGATATGTCATTCAATATAATGGAGAATAATAAATAATACAGAGAGATATTGTTAAACAAAAGGAAGTTGAAAAGTCCATGTAGCTATAGGAATATAAGGGTAAAGCATAAGAAATAAGATAGACAAAATTTTTACTAGTAATATAAATAAAACATTTCATTTTCTTCTTGATAAAATTCAGAAATATTGAAGAGAATGTTAAAGAAAATTTAGAAAAATTTAGGACCATTCTTTAGGTTCCTAGCACTATTTAAAATGCAAAATGGATGTGATAAGAATTATCAGACCCCTAAATTAAAATTTTGAAATGTATTAATCACCTAATAAATAATTAAATGGCCTACTTACGATTTCTCCTTGCTTACTCAGTTTCTAGCTTTATAAACTTAGTGGATTGAATTTAAATTTTCTGTCAAATTTCATTTCAAGTAACTTTCTCAAATTACAATAATGTTATAGTTTTGTAATAAATATGTATATATATATATAGTATATATTAGCATATAGGTTTTCCAAATTTATTTGTCTGAGTTAGACAATTAATCAAGCTGAAAATCTTCTGAAGAATAATTTAATTTCATATCCCAATTGAAGAGAAAAGCCTAGACTAGAGCAACAGTCATTCTAGGAGGATGCTATTGCCTGTACATCAGCAAAAAGAACAGATGGGAAAACATCAGTCTGCTCAGCCACATGGGCACAGGCTGGCAGCTCTAACTTGTTCAGGAGCAGAGGTGAACAGAGAAATAAACCTTCAGAAGGGAATAGCATCTTCTTTGTTTTCAAGCAAACCTGCAAGTCCTATTATAAACCCCACTTAACTCAAGGTTCTGATCTATTCTCCTTATATAGTACCATTTATGTTTGCCCAGAAAATCCTAGAGAAAGGCTAGTAGGAAGATTGACCCTAAAGATAACCCTGATCTTTTCTTTTAAAAAAAATTGCCTTCATAAGCTTCTAAAATATCCCATAAATTCAGTTTTTAATTCAAGCTATAACAAATATATATGCTTGTTTTAATTATAAGAATCTAACATCTGTATCTATCATCTATCTATAGGATAAGTTTTAGGTTAAAGTAATGTATGTAATAAATAAATATATGCAATATTCTGCTCGTGTTTTATGCAGTATGTAGGAAATATTCTATAAATACTCATTCAATTAATAAATACATTATTAATAAAATTTTATGTAGGGAGTAATATTGCTACAATCTAACCCTTTGAATCACACTATATGTTATGTAAACAAGAAAATATTCATCAGAAGAGGATCAACTAAGCATGTGAGTTGTGAGAACGGTGGGACCATGCCGTTTTGACCCAAAATGATGTGAGTGATTTTATGGTATTTGGAAAAAGAACTAAGTGGGCAAATTCCTCCATCTGGCTAAGTAAGTAGGCATCACCATGGGAGAAATACCCTTTTGTCATTTTTCAGTGAAAACTGCTAGCAATGGAGGCTTCATCAGGGAAAATGAGATCCAGATTGGCAGAGATCAAAAGGTGAAACTTCAGAGGTAACCCAGGGTCAGAGGGGTGAAAGCAGTTGCAATAAAGTGTTCCAGGTGGCTGAGTAAAGAGCAATCCCAGAAGGTCACAACAGAAATTCTAAGTGGCTCTGAAAGAAAATAGGTCTGCCATCAACCTACTTTTTCAGAAAACTGGTAGATAGTAATGGGACTTGAATATCAACGAACATTCAGGGCCAAAGCTCATTTCCTTTGTTGTTATTGTTGTCTTAGCCCTCTGTTGTGCACTGGGGGGAAGAATAACTATGCTGAAATGAAATAATTACAATCAGAAATTGGCAAAGTTAAGACTATATTAGATAAGATAATTTGTAATTATTTGAAGAATTTAGAATTCATGTTTAACATTTAGTGCAAGGACAATTTGTTTTTTCTCTTCTAAAATTCATAATGTCACATAGTTAATAAAGTTATGATAACAAGTGATTGAGACTGATTGAGAGAAGGAAACCATAACCATTTATTCCTCTCTTGACTTGAAATCACCTACTGGTCTTTATTTTCCTGCCTCCTTAAAATTTTCTGTGTCAAGAATGTTCTGTCACAACATAAAGCATCATCCATACAAATCCCAGATAAGTAAAAGAATCTCTGAACTGGACTGGTGTCAGTAACATGGACTGATAAGGACTGTGACAAATGACAAATGGATATTTAAAAATATTTAAGCACAGAGTCATTGCTCAGACACAAACCAGTTTTTTCTTAATTATTGGTGACAGTAGGCACTACACATACCTTTTCTCCTATTCTATGAGGTTTTACTGTCTAATTTATAATTGGGAGTTCTTTTGTCTGTTTGTGGGCATGTGTTTGTGTTTGTGTGTGTGTATGCATGTGTGTAAGTGTGAACCTATGGCCTAAGACCTTTACACTTAGATATATCCCTAACCTTTTCTTTTGAGACAGGTTGTTGGTTAGTGGCTAAACTGCTCCAGGTGGAATCAAAATTTCAACCATCCTGCCTCAGCCTCCTAGAGTACTGGGGTTACAGACAAGACATAGAAACCCAGCTGGGAGTTTTTTTTCTTCTCAACACTGACTATTACATTGTACTCTATCTTTTTTTCTTAGAGCTATTGAAAGTAAACATATAGGGCATTTCAATTTAAGGCTGCTTTTGTCCATAGGTAGGCAAAATATGATAGGCTATTTTAAAAATTATAGAAATGGGAAAGCCATGCAATTTACAAATAATTTAGAATCATGAGCACTGTTTGCCACTTTGTGTGTGGTTTTTTCAGATGTTACCAGTTACTGTTAAAAACTCACAACTACTTGGACTTCCTATCATTATTTGTACATTACTATGGACAACTGTCCTATTAAGATTATCAAACAGTGAGTGAGGCTGCATTTTGTAAACATTGTACATTAATATTTTTTACTAAAATATATCAAAAATTTAGACAGCTTTATATTTGCACCACTAATAAATTTTAAATGTGAGGCTTTTAAATTTGACATTCTGGAGACTTTTTTCTTTATAATTTAGGCAGGAATGATTGACAGATTATCAGATTAACAAACAGCCTAAACAAACTTGAAATATATACAGTTTGAAGTAGTGCTGTGAATAAGTTTTATATTTAATTGCCCTACAAACAATGATGCAGTAAAATATGCTTGTCAAATATATTTATTTCTTAAACACTGGTACATAAAACCAAGAGAAAAAAAAAGTTTTTTATAGGAGTTTACCATGAGGGAAACAGATAATAATCACCCTCAAACTGTATGGTATGTTTTATGAATGTAAATACTAGGAACAGAAATGGTTAAACAATAGGAACTGGAGGTTTTGTGGTGGGGCTATCAAGTTATAGTACTCGCTCTATTAGTCATGAGAAGTCTCACTGAAAAGGTCAAACTTGACATAGATTTCAAAGAGGTGAAAGAGTTAGTCAAACAGATAATCAGCTGTTCTTTTTAACCCTTTAAAAATTGTCCTTTCAACATATAATTAGCAGAAGTCTGGAGATAACCGAAATTGGTCTACTAATACTTAAAAGTTTTATTTCAAATGCAAGGTAATATGTGTGCGAAATCAGTTGTGGATTTTTAGCTAAAACAATAAAATGCACCTTGAGAAATACTAAATCAGTGGAAAGAGAAAAAATATAGGTCTCTATTATCTATGGTTTCTTCTGTTCCAACCATAAAACAACTACAATGTGATTGGAAATGTAATTAAATTATTCCTCTAATGTCATGCTTCCTTAATTATTCTGAACAGAAACCAAGCAACAGTTTACACTGCATGAATGTATTTAAATTAATTCCTATTTTTGAAATAACTAAATGTCTGTATTTTTTATTATTAATTGGATTATTTATATTGTTAATTATATTTTGTTGGGAAATATACTTAGTGTGCTGCTTTACTAATTTCTTGTAGTACTGTGCAGTTTATATATATCACCATATAGATCACATTCTATTCAGTAAAGTATATTGATTTGTGAGATGAATTTTTGAAATGGAACATGTACTGTTTATATTTCAATCAAATGTACTTTTTACTATAAGCTTAAATTGCCATTGACAATTTTAGAGTATATTTATTTCTTAATTATACTACACATTTAATTTAAAGCTCTATAAACTGTGCCTTGTTATAAATCTAAGCAGTATGTGATTCTTACTTTATACAATTAAATTAACATATTAAGTTGTTTTACATTCTGTCCTTTGTTCAATTGTAAATTTTGGTTCAATTAGTTTGGAGCAACAAAAAATTATCAAAAACCTATTATCATTTTCTATATGTTACCATATTTAATTTACAAAATAGCTTAAATAATAGAATTTCTGAATTCCTATTTTATAGATAATGAAGCAACACCAAATATCCATTAGATGTACAATGAAATATCAATAAAAAATGGGTTGGAAGGTAGAACTGCAAGTTATTTAACAACTTTTCCCTTTTTTAAAATTTAATAATCCTCATTTTCAAAAGAATTTTTCTCATCTGTTTAACAAGTTAACAAAGTTTTTAAATGATTGATGTTATTATTTATTGCTACTTTTTTAAGGAAAATGAGAGATTTTAAATATTGTTAGCTTAAACATTTTTATTATGAGTTTTTCATCAATAAAAATTTTAGTTTTGCAATGAAAGATAAAAAGATAACAATAATAATAGTAATGGTAATAGTAAAACATTGATTGTCCAAAAAGTTAATTGTATTAGTCATGTTCTCATCCCTAGTACAAATACCCAATATCCACAGTTTAAAGGAGGTGAGGTTTGTTTTGCCTCATGGTTTCAGAGGATTTAGTCCATAACTGATGGCTCCAAGTCAGAACACCATGTTGGGAGAGCATGGCAGAGGAAATCTGATCACTGCTTTAGAGCCAAGAATCAGAGAGATAGAGAGAAAGGATGACCTAGAGACATGAGTACACCTCTACAGGCCATGCCCCAGTGACTCACCTTTTCCAACAAGACTGACAAGATTTAGGGAACATGTTAGATCTAAAACCAATCTGCTCCTGGTTGCAGAAAGGCTCATGTCTATCTCATTATCCTGAGTGCCTTTAGTCCATCTCTAAGAATCACCAAATTCTTAACAGTTGCAGTAGTGCTAAAATAATCCAAGCCTAAAGTCTACTCTGAGACTCAAGGTAAACTCTTAGGTGTGAGTGCCTAAGAGTGATAAGAAAGCTAAATGCTTCTAAAATACAATGGTACAGTAAATATCCTTTCCAAAAGGGAGCAATAGGGGGTAGAAAGGAACTGGACAAATCACAAACAAAACCCAGTAGATCAAACATTAAATCCCATAGTTGCATGTCCAATATCAGAGCACTTTGTAGTAATAGATGAGCTCCAAATGACTAGGAAAACCCCACTACTATGGCCTTGCTTTTCACAATCTACATTGACTCTCCATAGGCTGATTTCACTTGCTGGCTGTGATTTTCTTCAGCAGATGTTCTATATTCCTGTAATCTCTCAACTTGCTAGGATCTCCATTGCACCATCAACTTCACTCTCACAGCTTCAAAAAATATCATGCTGTCAGATCACATTATCTGACCTACTAGCTTTTCTTTGACATTCTGCATTCCTAGAAAAGGAATACCAGGTGGATGATGCCTTTTGTTGCTAGCTCAAGTTGTAGCCTCCCTCCCTTAGACTTTGGCTGTAGGAGCCTAGTCCCTTTGAACTTTAGCTGAAGAAACTTAGCATGACTAGATAGATGAAATTGGAGAAAAAGTTCCCTCTACATTACTGAGTAAGATGTCATGGTGCACTCTCTCAAAGCAAAATCTTTAGAAGATGTTTACACTTTTACACACTTTAGCCTATGATTTCTGAGGTGCCTGCAATCCATGTTTTCTTTTGTCTTGAAGTAAAGTACTTGAATTTATTTTAATGTTAATATTTTCAGCAGTCATGTTCTCCTTTGCCACAACTTTCCAGTTTTTGGGGGAAAAATTAGAATTTTAAAAATATTTTTAACTCTACCTTTTATTTTTGAATGTCACTAAAGATCTGGCTGAAAGGATCCAGGCATACCCATGACACAGCTGGAATATTAAAGTGCTTTGAAATTTTCTCTAGAGATCATTTAGCCCACCGCCATTATGTTCAGCTTCCCACAATGTCTTAGGACACAGAAAAAAGCACAGACACATTCTTTGCCAGTATGAAACAAGCATGGCCTCTAGTTCAATTCCTAATGGAGTCCTCACTCTCATCTGAAACTTCATGAGCCTGAACTTTACTGTCTGCATTCCCATCAGCATTTTGGTCTTCTGCGCTCTTACCATAATCTCCCATAAGATCTATTTATATCACCCTAGATCTTCCTTAGCAGACATCTTCAAATCTTTTCAAACACTCTAAACAAATCAGTTCCAAAGATTTATGAAACATGGCCATGGATTGTCATAGCAACAGTCTCATTCTAAAAACCAATTTTCTTTATTAGTAACTTTCTCAATGCTGGGAAAAAATCTGAAACCTACAATATAATGGAGCCAGGATTTATTTTGGCTTATTGTTTTCAGAAGATCTAGTCCATAGGTGGTTGACTCCAAAGCAAATGACATAGTAGAAGGTCATGCCAGAGGACACCTGCTCAGTTCATGGCAACCAGGAAGCAGAAACCTAGAAGAATACTAGTGACAATAATACACTCTTCCAGATCATGCACCAATGGCCCTCTTCTTCTCCCAGGATCCTATCTTTGAATATGACATTTTTGTGGAGCATTTGAGATCTAAACCATAATAATACTGCTTTCTAAACATGGAAAATACTGTATATATTGACTTGATTCTTTGCAAATCATATGTGACTTTCCCCATGAAAAGTTGAAAGTGTCAAAGAGATAATTATTTTATTTTATGCAAAGGAGATCTATGTTTGGATGAGTGGAATTTAAGAAAATAATTTAAAACTATCTCAGCTGTGCTGATAGAATACCATAGATATGGCCCTTCACCGTCATTTATTTTTCATCTTTTGATCCTCTAACCAATAGCCTGGACCTTTCCAAGTTCAATGCTATTTTGGTAACTGATATTATCTAATTCATTTTCCCACTGTTTCATGTTTTTAAAACTAATTCATAGAATCATTCAAAGTTGGCTTACATTTGCCTCACACTTTATGTTCAAACATCCAAAGGAGTATCTGAGCCCTCAAATCACAATCTGGAACAAATCTGCCTAAGTTAAGAATATAATTGAAGTTAATAGAGACAGAGCAAATAGGAGGTAATGAGGAAACTGAGAGTTCAGTCAATGGGTAATAAGCTAAAGCCATAAAGAACAATAATTCTTGAGGTGTTATTTCACAATAAGATGACTATAAATAATGATAGTGTATTCTGTATATTGAAAAGCTAGAATATGGGGTTTTGAGTGTTTTTGTCACAAATAAACTGAATGTTCATTTGTTGAATTTCTACAGAAATTGTAAATTAAAATATAGCTCTGTTGATCTCAGTTACCTCAAGATTTGAAGAGCTAGTGGCTCTCAGTACTTAGTGCTCTGGCTTCTAGTGTTATGGCTTTTAGTGTTTCCTTAGTAGCTTTTAACCACTTCCATGCGCTTTTCAATAGCTGAGTCATGTAAACTCCTTGGATCCTTTTTGGAATTCTTCCTGTAGCTTCTCTTGTCTTATTTAGGCTCTTCACAAATCACCTTAAATCTGTTTGTCTCTACCAATAGCTGCTGGCAGCCATTGATCACCACTGGGAGAGGTTGATTACCATTTTTTGTCCCCAGTACTCTTTGATACCAGTCACTGCTAATCTCCGCTAATTGCCACAGCTTTCTACCACTGGTCTCTGAAATTCTTTGGAGCTAGTAGCACCTTGTAATGCCAGATCTTTTTACTGAAACGTTTTCAGCTTATCATAGTTAAGGTATGAATAAAAAGTAAGTAATAAAACCATTCAAGTGAGGTCTTATTGGGGTCTCTGTTGTAGCATAGGGTGAAGTACCCAGGAGGAAACCCTATTAGACTGACTTGAGGTGTGTGGGAGATATGAGGTGTATATAGAGGAATAGCAGTCTGTGCATCATCCACAGTGTTGTACATTTCATTGTCCTATTTGAGGACATTCATAATAATGACAAAGTTGGCACAGCCATTTCAGGATTCAAGACAGAGTCATCAATAATAGAAAAGGGTAGAATCATCTGGTATAGGCCTGTGTTTCAAGCCTGTTGCAGTTGAGGCAAAGATCTTCTGGAACAGTCAAGGGGCATCTAGGACAGCTGTAGTCACTGAACTTCTGGAGAAGTTGCTTGATTGACAGCTTCAATGTTTCCATCAAAATGGCAGACTAAGGTCAAGATTATTGTTGCCCACTGGTTTTGAGGAGATTTAGAAGATATGGTTGTGTTGAACTGTGCCCCTTAGCATTTAGAAACTTTGGAAATATCATCAGTGAGCCCTGCCCCATGTTTGAACTGTCAGGAATGGTTATGTATGTTCCACAGGTGGGAGCGGCAAGTGTTATGATCCATAGCATAGGAGTGCTGACTTGACTGTCATCCAAATGGGAGTTCCTATCAGCAAGATCTAGAGGGTAGCCACAAAAGTAACCCCAGGAGTCACAGGAAAATTCAGAGGCCCATTTCTCTAGGCCACCCTTGGAGTGACAGCTTCCAGTTAAGTCATATCTCTTTCTGGCTATCAGTATAAAAAAGAGAAGAGCTTCTTTTTTCCTGTCTCATTTCTGCCATAAAAAGAAATAATAAATGTTTGACAAGGTAGATATAGATACTCTGATTTATATGTTATACAATGTATATGAAGTGTTATAATTGAATACAGTGAATGGTTAAATTAATATTATGGTAAGAAACATACTGTCATTAATCACCCTCATAATACAACCTTTCACTGGGAATACATTTATCTCATCACTCTTGTTGCTTTTTAAAGCAGTTCTCGAAGTCCTCTTTTGTATCTTTAGTTGTATTGTCACCCCACTATGATGAATCAATTCAAAATGTTTACTTTTCATGGTCATTTTGACTTTGAAAAAGGGCTAGAAGTTTCATACTGCAAGATCAAGTGAAAAAAGTTGATAAAGATGCACTGTAATGTTTATTAGTTTGCTTTTCCATTGGCTAGCACTCAGCAGCCGCTTTCACTGTATTTTTGATTATGCTTCACAAAGACACTAACAAAGAAGACTTCTAAAAGTGCTTCAGAAAATAGAAGAAAATGAATGTCATGACTTGTATCTAGATGTCTCCCCAAAACCTTATGTATTCATAGGTAGGGGTTTGGGGAAGTGGCTAATCACGGGTGTGTGATACTGGATTAAGAATGTAATAATTGGCTTAGTCCACTGATTGGTTTAGCATAGTTCTGGGTGTGACTGAATGTATTGAAGACAGAAGCCCCACCTTATATGAGTGACACCAACCAACAGGCTTGTAACCTGAATGGAACAAAAAGGGAAAGGAAGGTTCCTTGCTGATTCTGCTTTTTTCTGGCTGTTCTGCCATGGACAGTTTCTACTCTGATGTACCCTTCTGCCATGTCTCCCTGCCTTGGAGCCAGCTGACTATGGACTAAAATATCTACAACTATGAGCTGAAATAAACTTTTTCTTCTTTAACTTGTGGGCATGAAATATTATGTCCTAGTAATGTGAAAGTATTAAATGGGGTCACATAATGAGATTAAGTGTGTTCCAAGCAAAAGAAAATATTAATAGCAATGTGATTTCACTGGCATAGTATTTTAAATTTAAACTTTCACCATATATTTTGTTCACCACTTGTAACTATAAATCTGCCAACATTTATGTTTTAATGTATCAGTATAATAAATTTAAATACAATAAATAAAATCAAAGCAGACTGTTCATTTTAACCAATTTCCTTTGAGGAAATTGATTCATAGTGTAATATTCAGACACTACTAGCTTCCTTGAGCTGTGAGAAGATGGTAGGAACATAGTGTACATTACAGACAGGAATGGGCTTGAGGAGTTGTTGGGTATTTTTACTAGGAAAAAGACTGTACATGTATTTTATTCCATTATTTCAAATCATCCCCAAATGGATGTTTCTGTCTCTATTTGATTCCACTGAATAAACAAAATAGAACTTCACCTACAAGGACTCAAAATTTCAAGAACAATCATGGAACTCAGGTTTCTCCATTACTAAAGGCTGCAACCTATGAATAATCATATTTCCAAAGGTTTTATGTAGTATATCTTCCTGTATCTCCTGACCTTTTCATCCTTTAGTAAATTCTTACTGATAATGTATTTTGAAAATCCTGGCCTCTTGCTTTAGCAAAATTTCATCCATTGTTTGTAATTTCTATCTTATTTAGAAATACGTAACCTATTGGCCTTAAATTGGCCAAACACTTGGTATTGCAGTCAGGCACCTGTTTAGTGGAAGGGCAAATGCTGCACTGAAAATATTTGTGACCCAAAAGAAATAATTAAACATCTATGAACAAAATTCATGAAAGAGAATTAATTATATATGTTCATGGATGTGTAAAGATTGGCAATGTTGTGTAAAAAATGTTTGAAAATTTATAGGTATCATTTTTGTGTGCTTACCATTATCTGAACTCAGAAGTGCTTCATGATATCCTAGTCTCACATTCTGGTACATACACAAATTCCATATAGCCCAGATTGTTGGCTGATTTATAGCTTCCATATTTGTAGGTAAAATATTTGCCTCATTTCTAATTACTACAGAATATTTTTCTACATATTTTTTCTAAATCTCCACTTTTGAATTTATTTATTGTTCAAGAGGAGTTGGATTTTGGAGAGAGCACTTTGGAGAAGCAAAAGACAGATACATTTTATTTATTTATTTTTCTTTAATTTTTTTTTTTTGGAAACAGATACATTTTAAAAGATCCAGAAGACAAATCACTGAACTGAATTTATAGCTAAGGATGTGTCTCAGTTGTAGAGTACTTGTCTAGCATGTATAAGACCCTGAGTTTGATCTCTAACATTCCAAAAAAGAAAAAAACAGTATATTTTAAATATGTAAAATATTAGAAGTCTGTCCTATTTGAAATTTTTGATCATAGTCTTGGAGTGTATGTAGATATATATTAAAATGAGAATAAACTGCAAAAAAATGAAATATGGTTGGATCATTGAGGAAGAAGTTCTCTTTGGTCAGCAGCCTGTATTTGTTTTTTTCTGTTTTTATTTCTTATCTTTAGAAGCAAAGCTCATTTTTTAGGGTTTCATCTCATCCTCTTTTGTACTTTCATATAAAGAACTAGGAAATCATGAAGGAATGAAGAAATTTTCTATGGAACTTCCATGGAAATTTCTCATGTTGAGGATTTATTATATGAGATTAATTCACTACCTATATAGGAAAAGGTACTGACTTTAAATGGAGGTAAGATATGGACTATGCTTAAATATTTAAAAAAATAAATTGATAAAAATGTCTCACTGACATATTATTGGCATTGTTCCTAAAAATGTTGTAAGTCATGAGACTATACTCTGAATATTTCAATTTTCTGAATAAAAGTTCAAAAAAAATTTAAGGAAGAAACAAGATTTAAAAATAATTGAAATGAAAGAATGGTTTTAATTGGACTACTGGTTGCATCACCCCATTTAGTCTTGTATTCGCTTTACTTACTACAGTTATCTTTCAAACTGAAAATATTATGAATAAACACTTCAATCAGATTTACAAATTCATTAATAATAAGTAGTTTGACCAACACTGTCAATTGAATTTTTAATTTCTAGCAAGTTTTACAAAGTTCCTTATAATTTCAAATATTTTTATCATTGGACTTCAAAATAGCATTATTTCTGCTTTAAATTGCCTGTTTGGATGTTTACTATGTATTTTCTGCACAGCTCTTTAGAAGTCTGAATAACTAGAGAAAAGATTTTTTTTTACATCAGCAATGACTAAATTTTTAAAAAATCACTCATTAAATTTATAACTAAAATATTTTCACTGTGTCTATTTGGATATGAGCATTGCTAGCATGCAAATGAAATTTCAATATCTGTTTGCTTTCTTTATATTTTATACAACAGGAAGATTTTTGCTGGTATTTGTTAGCAAGTCAATCTTTCTTCCAAACATCAATAGATGACCTTTTACGACCCAGAGATTTATCAAGTCAGCAATCTATTCCCAAGGGCTAGAATCTTCAGTCTCTTCCCTTGCCAGTCATGTCTGTTGAAGGACTTTGCCAAACCCCATGAGAAAATGGACTAATCTACTTGTTTCAAAGAACAAGAGTGACATCTTTACTGGCTGTACTTTGTCTATAGTGAAAAGGAGCTAATAAAGGATGAAATACTTTATTCAGTTGTGAGGATTTGATGCAATGTTTTTATAATAAAGGACACAGAGAACAGCAGTTAGTAAGCAGCTACTCTGAGCAGATAAGGTTTCATTACTGAGAACACAAAAGAGAAACTTATTAGAAGGAACTCAATGTGACAAATATATTTTAAAAGCACATTCCCATTTCAAGATCAAATTTTCCCCTTTACATTATGTGCTTATAACATGCTGTAATAATTGTGTCACAATTGGTTTCTAGCCACTTGTTTTGATATCATAAAGTCTGAGTTCACCTACAATTAAATCCAATTATTTGTGACTTCTGAGCTTGTCTCTATAAATGATGGCAGGTGAAAACATTACAGAAGAGCCTTGTCAAAGACTCCTTTAAAATCTAAGCAGTGGAAAGACTAGGCAATTATCATCAGTACTAGTTTTTAGATGGAAAAAAACCTCAGTCATGGCAATAGCATTCAAGTCACCCAGTTGGGAAGAGTGAAGAATCCTTGGGGTTAACCAGATTTACAAAGGATTCAGCCAGGTTACCTAACAAGAGACAGCTTAGGAAAGGCATTTTTGCCATGGGGCTTAAGTAAACCACTTATTTATTTACATCATATTTTTCAAGTCACTGAAATAATTAGAATTTATGTATTGTTTCTCATATATGTGTTTATGAAGCTTCATTATCCTTTCCTCATATTGTGCTACCAAGACTTAAAGTATCTAGGGAATTTTAAGATGAGGTTCAGGGCTGAAAAAGCAAATATCCTCTGCTTTTAATTCTCTATTTTCTAATTTCTCTCCATACTTTTAGGAGTTCAACACATGCATATTTAAGCATACACAAGCAAAGGACATTCTAAACTAAAATGTAGCCAGTCACAACCAAATGTAATCCACCAATAAGTAAAATCAAATCATTGCATCTGATAAGGCATCAATATGTTATAATGAAATGCAGAATTTTTAATAAACAGCTACTATCTGGTTGGTGTTTTGCTAAATATTTTCAAGCCTGTTATAAATAAAATAATGAAACATTTATGCAAAATGATATCTTCTACAATATTTTAGTGAAGTATAAATTAGGCAAAGATTTAGAGCTGTGTATTAATTCACACAAATATTTTTCTGTGCCAAATAAAGCAAAAACTAGTTTTTGTAAACAGTATCACCTGAATACAATTCATCATATAACAGAGATACTCTCAAGAATGATACCCTCCTCTTGAATAAAATTACTAAATGTAACAATAAAACTTTTCTGAATGCAGAGTCATTAAAACCCCATGTAAGGTATAAATTCTGTTTATTTCCTGCCTCTGATGCCAGTTATAATACATATTTTAGTTTGACCATCTGACTGGAACATCTGTTACCTATTTGTTCTGGATTCTAAAAGCATTTGTTTAATGTGACTTAATCCCACTATGTGTTTTATGATGTGCACGTGGCATCGCAGCATAAAGCAGATGTTCCATAGCATCAAGCTACATGTCTTTTCTTGACCAACTGCAAATCTTGTTTTAACTCATCAAGTAGCATAAGAATCTTTAATAATCAGTCTTTAACATTTTTAAACAATAGACATAAAGACTTCTTCTGGTTACAAAAACATCATGAGGACTACATTTTCAACCTTAAGTGTCACAATATTACTATTTGGACCTGAAGAAGAGCAAAGTGACAAAATAAAATTATGCAAACATGGCAATAACAAAGTAGTTCATCAGAATTGTGTTTCCAAAAGAGGAAAACATTAAATCTAAGAAAGAACTAGCAAGAGTTCCAGTTGAATGATTATCAACCAGGGACCTCATGGTCCACTAAGTTGAGAATGAAGACATGATATGAGGTACGTCAATCCAAGTAGCTAGTAAATGCAATCTCTGGCTCCCAAGAATTAAACCTTATGTTCACTTTCCAACTTTATATTGTTAAATTCATATTATTGTCACTAAAAGAATGAAAAAGGTGCAAATAAAACCACAATATTCAATGGATCTCATTATCTAACTTCTAACTTTTAGCAGATGATCTCCAAAATGGCCATGCTCACCCATCATTAGTCCCTTTGTACTACAAATGTATTTTCTATTGATGCCATTATATCTATTTCCTCTTTAATTCTGCCTAATTGATTTTCAGGCTATTGTTAAACTAATCTCTGGTGCCCCTGAGATGGAAAGATAAGTCTGTTAGGGTCCACTCATTACTCTTAGAAGATTCAAGGAGAAGTCAATAGTCATGGGAAAAGTCTGACTATATTTTTCTTCCCCATTAAGTTTATTGGTACATTTTCAGTATAAAATACAGTTACATTTATCATTGGGATCTTGTACCTTTACAAGATTATCTTGGTTCTTATTTTTTCCCCTTCCCTTGCCTTCCCTTCACGCCCTCCACCCTTCCCTATTTGCAAAGACCTTGTTTCCATTTTTTTTCCTCTTCTCATATTTTTTCCTTTCCCTTTTTTCCCTTCCCCTACCCCTCACAATTCCCCTGCTCTTCTAGACCTTTTCTTCCTGTTACACAATATCAGTTATACATTTTTTAAATTA
>NW_004624874.1:3815330-3834839 GCF_000247695.1 Heterocephalus glaber
AGAGAGAGAGAGAGGAGGCAGAGACAGACAAAAGAGAGAGACAGAGAGAGGACAATTTTGCAAAATAAGTAATTTCATTTAATGGAGAAAAACAGTCTCAGACACTCAAACAATACACAGAATGACAGAAATTTGAGTTCAGAAAGTGCACACTTGCTACAAACTTTGCAAGGAGTCTAAGAATACTTAGAGTTTGTCATAAGATCTCAAGGACTGAGGTTACAACAATCAGGCTAGTGATTGACTTAAATTACCTCATCAGAGATTTATTATTCAGTCATTCAATATATAGTTACAAATATATCCCATGTGCTAAGCCACTCCAGGGGTGGAGATAAAACATTACTGCCATACCTGAGAGTATATATTAAATAAAATCACATATCAAATAAGAAGTTATATGATGAGAAATAAAGAAGGTATAATGTGACGCTACAACTGACCAGAGAAGATTTTCTCATGAGGTGACATCTGAGTTGAGATCTGTATAGGATAGAGAAATAAGGTACATGGCTATCTCTAAGAAAAGATAGTTCATGCAGAGAAAGCCAGGGCTAGAAAGAATCAAGGAGAAATACCATGCCAGGTTTCTGAGGGAGGAGGTGTCTACTGACACAATGATTACAAACTTGTAACTTCTAACTCCAAATGACATCAAATTTTTATTATTTTAAACCATGTATGTCCCAGTCTATATGGATTTCTAGAGCTGGTCCAGGGAAAATTATAATACATTTGTCATTTTTAAAACAGACTTTATTTTTAGAGCAGTTTTAATTTCATAGTAAAAATTGGTGGTAAGCATACATCCCCTGACTTCCTGAGTATTATAATTCTACACTAGAATAATGTATTGGTTGTGACTGATGAATTTATATGGATGCATTATTATCCCTGGAAGTCCATAATTAATATTAAGTATCAAACTTAGTGTTGTGTATTTATCATTATGTATAATGATATGTATACACTGCTGTAATGGCATACAAAATATTTTAACATCCCCCAAATCTTCTGGGCACCAATTAGTCATTCCTTTTTTCTTCTTGACACCTGGTAGGCATTGACATTTTTGCTGTTTACAAAGTTTTTTCTTTTTCTCAGTGTCATATGGTTAGAATTGCATCATGTGTACCTGGTATGGAATAAATTTTATTTTCCTAAAATGTACATGTTAAACTCCTAACCTCCTGTGAGTGTGATGAAGCCTTTAAATAGTTTTAATTGGGGTTAAACAGGGTTGGTGTTCAAGTCTATTATGACTGGTGGACTTAAAATAAACAAGCGAAAGATACACCACTGAGGGAAATGTACAGAGCAAAGGCTAGGAGAAGCCACAGCAGCAAGGAGCCCTCTGTCATCCAAGGAAGTGAACCCAGGAGAAATTGCACTAAATGACATCTTGCTCTTCGATTTTCAGAATCCAGAATTGTGAACTAAATTTCTTTTATTTAAGTCATTTAATTTGTGGTATTTTGTCACAGCAGCCCTACTAGATAAATAAAATGTAGTTTTTTCAAATTGACTTCTTTTACTTACTATTGTGTATTTAAGCTTTCTTTGTGTATTGTTATTATTTTTTACCCCATTTCTTTTTAGTATTACATAATATTTCATTATCTGAATGTGTCAGTGTTTAATCCATTCATCTATTGAAGCATATTTTGGTTGCTTTCTAGTTTTGCTAATTTTCTGGAAAAAAAGCTTCCATAAACATTCATACATATGTTTTTTGTGCAGACATAAACCAGCAAATTCAAGGAATAAATTATGGGATTGTATGATAAGAATATGTTTAATTTTGTAGGAAACTGCTGTTACCCAAAATGACGATAGTTTCTCATTGCCACCAGTAATGAATGAGAGTTCATGCTCCCCAAAACATCATCAGCACTTTTTTTGTCAGTGTTTTGGAATTTGGCTCTTCTGATATCTGCATAGTTGAATTTAGTGCTGTTTTGAATTGTGCCTCTCTAACAATGTGTGGTGTTGAACATCGTTCCATGTGATTTTTTGTCATTTGTATAGCATCCTTGTCTTATGTTATGTCTGCTAGCAATATACTGAATATCCTTAGGAAAGGAGAAGCAGGATCTTATTTCTGCCTTAAAGTACCATTTTTCACTAATGTATGAAAATGTTTTATATATATATATATATGAAAACTAACATTTATTAAAAATCTAATCAGTTCTAACCACTTCATAAACACACAAACTCATACATAAAATATGTTTTACTATTGCATGAGATATAGCAGATTAAAAAAAGCACTAAAGAGTAATGGATGACTAAGATATTGTTTCAAACTACTGGATGACTGTTGCGGCTACTTATTGTACTGTAAAACAATGTAGTACAAGCAGGTATTTCTTTTAAATTTTATGCACTTATTTTTTCAGTTTTTATTTTTATTTGTACAAATTTATAGCACATAATTACTACATTACTTGTGAGGAGTTGGTACATGTACATAACAAACCTTAATTCCTTTTTTAATCCCTTCCCTTTCCCTTCTCTTTCTTCCCCCATCTCTTCATCCATTTCCCTTTTGCAAAAAAAGCTATCTCCCTTTTTCTTATTGTCTAACTTTTATCTTGCTCTTCATTCATATTTTGGGTTTCTCATACAAGAGAAATCATGTGATTTTTAAGTTTGTGATTCATTTCACTTAATATTATAGTCTCAAGGTTCATCTAGTTTCCTACCAATGACTCAAATGTCCTGTCCTGAAACCATTCCAAATGTTTACTTTCTGTGATGATGTTAACTTTAGGGAAAACCTGACTGTCACATTGCAACAGATCTGCTGGATGAGAGTACTCCATATTTTTCTGACCCTGCCTTTCCCGCTGGAAGGCACTAGGAAGCAGCATTCACTGTATTTTTATTAAACCTCATAAATATCCTCATGAAAGAGGACTTCCAGAACTGCTACAGAAGTTATCAAGAACAATGGGACTAGTGTGTTCAAAGCAAGGTGTGTGTGTGTGGGGGGGGGTAAGTTTGATGGGGCTTAGTGACAATGTGTTTATTATTATAATAACTTTAAAAATAATTTATTTAACATATTTTTGATTATCCTCTGTAAATGGATAGATATCAATTCTTTAAAATCCTTATACAGGAGGTAGCCAGCACATAAAATAAATTTAAAAGGGGCAGCCTAACTAAGGAACTGGGGAAGAGTGACCAGAATGTGAAGGTGCTGACATGATGCCTTCCCTAATTGTTTGCAGCATGGGCCTGATGGTGAAAAACAAATAAATAAAGAAGAAATTTTGGAGAATAGCTCAGAGAGTTGATAGGGAGAAGAGTTACATGGAAGGTGTAGGTAAATTTTTCCTCCAAGTGAGAAATAAAATCCTTCTAGGTCTTTAAGATGACTCTTAATATGATGTAGCTTTCTTTTAAAGTATTACTCTGTATTGTGTAAAAATATATTTAACATAAGCCAATCAGGTTTAATGTTAATATAGAAGTTACTATCATTCCCATGCATTGGATTGTAGATAATACAATATTGTTGTAAAGCCTCAGGAAAAATAAACCAGCCTTAAATGTAAAAGAATAATTATGAATAGTATTTATGCTATTAGATGAGATCCAAAAGGTTATACTGTATTATTTTTCAGTAAAATATATATAACCGAATTTTCTAAATCAAGACATCTGGAACAGAGCCTAGATCTATGCTTAAGTCTTTAAAGAAATTTCCACAGCTATTTCAGATATGCAATGGTTATTTAAAAGCTACTGCTACAATTAATCAAAGAATAAGATACAGTTATTGAACAAAAACAATTCTATGCAGTCATATTTTCATGTTAGAATCATTTTAGAAAATCCCACACAAAATTTCTATGGAAATCTTTGTAAATTTTCTTGTTGAATTCAAGATAGTATTGTTTCTATATTTCCTAGTTTCCTGGATTAATAGCCAAAACATAAATAAAAAGGTAATTTCTTTGGTATGATTTGCACTACATGAATTCATGTGATCAACACCATAATTGTGAAGATGCTCACTAACCATCTGCTACATAATCCTTTTCACAGTTTTGCCAAACACCCATGTGAAGCATATTGGCTCACTGATACGTAATCTGAGAATCCCCCATTTCTCATTTTGGAAAATTACAGTAATATTTGTCTTCATTCTTTTGGCAGTTCTGCTGAACTGTATGGTTTCTCTGATTGACTATGATTCTGGAAATATACGTTAAAGAATTTTATGTGCTTTTGAATAAATATTAAATCTCTTTGAAATATGAGATTTTTTCACATTTTTTGACTATGCACCATTGTTTGAGCAAAATTATTTATTTAAAATTTATTTTGTCATTGTTTATACTGCACTAAAATTCTTTCTGGAAATGATAAAAGCAAAATAGAAATAAGCAAGTGGATACTCCTGGTCATTAGCTAATATTTTATTATTTCTTTATTCAATTGGCTTTATTTGCTTGCTCTAAGACATTAATATTTTTACATTAGATTTTTGCCTTATGAAATCCAGCCATATGCCTCCACAATATATTTAGAAATGGCAATTAGTATTTTACTCTTCTCAATTTTGCACAAGTTATTTAAATAATTATTTCAAGAAATTGAAAATTACCATGGTGTCTTAGATTAAAAACCTTAACAGGTTGCAACCATCAATGCAAAACACCTGACATATTTCTCAGACTGTAACCCATTTTTAAATGACACAAGACTGGAATATTCCTTGCAAAAAATATCTTCCTCCTCAAAATCCCTACTGATTCATCTCCTGGAGACCTGCAAAGAAAGCACAAACATTCACTGTCTTACTCCCTACTTTTTAAGTTTTAAGCAGAGCTAAATTTGCTTTACTTCCTTAACTTTTACCTCCTTATTCAGGTAAAGATCTCTTTCCACTAAGCACATCTTTTATCTATTATAATAAAAGAAAATATGGAAAGAATTAATAATTTTAGAAACCCCTAATGACATAAAATAATTATGAAATCCATTCCTTTGACCTTTTCAAATTATTTTATAAGAACTGATCAAAAACTACAGTGAACGTTAAATTTTAAAAATAAAGATTATTACAATAAAAGACATTTTGTCACTAATCCCCCTCAAAATACTTCCACTTACTTGGAACACACCTATCCCACCATTCTTGCCACTTTTAGAAACACTTCTGAGGGTCCTTTTTCCTAAATGTCTTTATGAGGTATGACAAAAACTACAATGAATGCTGCTGCCTATTCCCACCCAGTGAGTCAGAGTTGTGAAAACATTACAAGGTGTTCTCATCTACCCTGTCCACTGAATCTGGCATCATGAAGTATACCTTCTAGCTTCCTATCATCATTCATTGATTCATTCATTCATATTTTAGGTCTCTCATGGGTTTTGGCCAATGTGTAATCACATATATTCATTAGCATACTATCATATATAATCAAATCATTTCACTACCCTAAAATATACCCTGTGCTCCAACTATTCATGTCTCCCCTACTCACCCTAAACCCTTGGAAATGACCTACTTTTTTACTTTTTCTGAAGTAAACAATGAGAGAGTGGGAGAAGGGGACTTAAGGGATTGAAAATAATGATCAAGGTATGTTATAGGCATGTACAAATTCCCCAAATCAAACATCCCTATTTTGTATTACAAATATGCACTAACAGAAAAGTAACAAAATAAATAATTTTTAAATATATAATAAAATTCCTTTTTTGAGAAAAGGGAAAATGAAAAAGCTTTTTTAAATAAGGAAGGGAAGAGGGGCTGAAGGGAAAGTAGGGGAATGGGAAAAATAAGAATCAAAATATACCATGTTCAAGTACAAATTCCTTATGATGAATGTGATTATTATATATACCTAAAATGTACCAGTAAACTTAATTAATTTTAAAAGGCAAACAATTATAAATAAAAATTCCATTAAATATACAACATAAATTATGAAACTTAATGCAAACTAGAACCTTTAATTAATGATAGTAATTGAATATTGTTTAATTGTAAGAAGTGCAGTACACTAATCCAAGATATTAATATTAATAGTAGGGACAACTGGGAATCATCTGTATGATTTGTACAATTTTTCTCCAAACCTAAAACTTTCCTTAAAAAGTAAAGTCTATCAATTAATAAATAAAAGTACATAAAGAAAAATAAGAAATATTCAAAATTTTATGAAAAGAAAATCCTAACTATGACAACCACAATGTACTGATTTACTTACATCTAGAGTCATTGCACATATAGTATGTTCTGATCCTGAGAGCTATTTCATACAAACTGAACAATCTTGGTGTGTATTAAAAATGTAATGAAGTAGTGCAAAGATACATCCTAAATTTTACAATCAGTTTATTGAAAGACACAAAACAATTTGTGTTCTTCATTGGAATTTTATTTACCTATAGATCAAGCTTGGAGTAACTGATATCTTAATAATATTAAGTCTTCCGATACTCTATGTACACCAAGTAACTCCATTGATTTAGATCTTTCACTTCTTTCATCAGAGTTTTGTCATAGTTTTTAGATCCTGGATATGTTTTTGTTAGTCTTGTACCTAAGTACAGTAATACCTCAGTTCACAAACACTGCTGTTGGCAAACAATTTGGTTGGCAAACAGAAACTTTGGCCACATTTCACTTCTGTTGTCGAACTCCACATTGGTGACTAATAGGACTGCTGGCATCTTCCTTGCACAAGCATGAACCATCTTGTGCCCATCTCCTCCAAATCATGGAATGAATTAAATACATGAACCGAGGAATCACTCATATATCGCTAAAGTGGTATTGTATATATATTTTAAAATTCTAATTGATAATTGCTGCATACAGGAAAGAAATTGACTTTTCTTGATTAGCCTTATTTCCTGAAATTTAACACAATCACTTAATAGTTGGAGGGTTATTTTGTAATTGTTTATTGATATATTCTATAGACAAAAACATACCATCAACATCTTTGTAAATTGTTGCTATAGTTTTGATAGTTTCCCAGTGTCTTTGTTAATAAGATATTATGTCCTTCATGTCAATCATCCATCAAATCCTGTATGTATGCACATTATATTTGTTCATGTTTTATCTATATATTTGATGGTTTGTATCTTACTACTATTAAATGGTAAATGATGTTGGCCTTCCTTGTTTCGCTATTACATTTTTCTTTTGCATTGAAATTTTAGTAGATTACTCTTCAGACACAAAATGTATCTCCTTAAGATATCATGGGAAGCTTGTACTGATTCTATTGATTCACAATGTTCCCCAGCTAAAAACTCAAAATGCTAATTTCTTTTCTTTGCTAATTTGTTTTCTATACTTCCCCATAACATATAATTCATATGTTTTAGCTAAGTCTAACAGTATTCTGTTAGACATTTTTACACTAAATCTGCTTGTCATTAATAGCTTTAATTCAGCCTTTCTCAACAGTTAGCCTATTGCATATTCTGCCTAATTGAGTCAGAATCATAGTAGCATTTTCAACACTTGAGATTATTTTTGTCTCAAAATAGAAGTAGATAAATGGTCTAAAATGAGGATCAATTTGATTCACCTGACCTCACTTTACCTAGTTTTGCTACACAAATGCCATGTTGTATGTGTCAGAGCATGAGAAAGGAGAAGGGCTCTTGATCAGAACCCTGCCTGATCATTGTAAATATACATGGAGATACTTGCAACCATTCTTACAGTGTCCAAGTTCCTCATAATCTTAATTTCATGCTTTATTTTTATCTGATGCAAGAGACTCACTCAGCATGAGAACTCATACGTGCCTTCTCTGTTTATTGTTCCTTGCATTCTCTTTTATGTTTGGCATATCCTAAACATGTAATGAATATGATTAATGAAAATTCCTTCATCTTTCACTTGTACAAATCTACCCTTTCATTGGTTTCTGTTATAAGATTTCAGAAATGGTTATTTATAATAAAATTATGTCTCCAATGAAATAAAATAAAGTGCTTCATTAATTTCTCTGATGTAATGAGTACTTTCATATATTGCTTAGAAAAATGATGGGGTATAGAATAATTTCTAAAGCTAAGTCTCTTTTTTCTGTATCCACATCAGGCAGGCACTGCACCGCTAAGCTATATCCTCAGCCCCAGCATTCATGTTTTGTATTCATGGTATCTGTTTGACTGGAGTGAGATAGAATCTCAATGTAGCTTTACTTTGCATTTCTCTTCTGGCTAGAGATGCTCAATATTTTTTCACAAACATTTTGGTCATTTCAACTTCTTTTGATAAACACCTATGCAGTTCATAAACTCTCAATTTATTCAGTTCATAATTTTATGAGAGCTATTTTTAAGTCCTTTATGTATTCTAGATGTTAGATTAATAAAAGTTCTGTTGAAAACTAAAGGTAGATTGAATAGTTAAATTCAATTCAACTGAGATAAATTGAATAGTTAAATTATGACCCCCATTGTAAGATACAATTATTATGTTTTGGCTGTATTCATCCCTAAAATTATACTCAACCAACAAGAGCTGAGGAGAGCTTTAATTTGAAGAAGAAATGAAGAAAATGAATGAAATGAATAAATGAAGAAAAATCTTGAATTGTCATCAATACCAATGGAAATAAGTTAGTGGGCACAGAAGAACCAGCTAAGAGAACATTCATTCAATTGCAGATGTTTTATACAAAGCTGGAAAAGCAGTCCAAATAGTGTTAGCAATAAAAATAAATGAATGAAATAAGCCAATCCTTACAGGAGCAATGGAAATGATCATCTTTCAGTTATAAAGAGAACTTCTTAGTGCAGGAGGAAGGGCTGAGAAAAGGAAACACGGGAGTCTCACTGAAACGAGACATGCCTTAAGGGCAAAATTTTAGGGGCCAAACACCTCTGGAAGTAAGAAGAATGATAGTTAATGTAGTGTCATAAAAATTAATGAAAATATTTATGATGAACAAAATAATAAATTTCAGACAAGAATAGTACATATAACTTTTTTTAAGGAAGATTGTTAATGTGAAGGAATATAAGACAATTGTGAGAAGGTATGCAGTTAATATTCTGTTTGTTTTGTAAATTTATTTTGTTTTGTTTGAAAGCTAAAACAGTCCACACACTACACAGACCCTTGTTGGGTGAGAATGTAGCTCAGTGGTAGAGCTCTTATCTAGGGAAGAAGATACAGGGGTGTGCATTGAAGGGACATCTCTATTTGTCAAATTACACGTTGATTTCAAAAATAGAATTCTCAGGGAACTCAGGTCTGGTAAAATGTGGTCATAATAATGTTTCACATGTGAAAAAAATTACTTTTAAAAATAAAATATCTTGAAGTCTACTTTAACGTGTGTATGTGTATTTATGTGTGTCTGTCTATAAAGGTGAATTTTAGAGACTCTTGGATTATTTTTCAAGAAACAAAGACAAAATATTGATAAATATAAGCTCCTCTGCTAAGGACCTTCCAGTCAATCACTGAATACATTTTTTTCTTGCTTTTTCATATATATTTTCATTCACAATGAAGATTATCATGAAATCTTTGTATTGAAATAATTGTATAAGCATGCTAACTAAAATTTTGAATTAAGAAATTAATAAAGTAATTTCAATTACTTATACAGTGATGCAAATTTGGATAATAATTTATATACCTAGTACTAATTATTGCCAAAACAAAATATTTTGGACATCTTATAAATGTGAGATATCAGGTTTTTAAAAGCACATAAATTTGTCTTCTTTCAAGGACATAAAACTGCAGGACACGAAGAAATGTAACTGCATTACAGGCATTGAAGGTGTTTTATCCTTCAAAATGTGGTTTTATGCTAGCATTACTAGGAAATAATTTTCCCTCAGATTAAATTACATCATTTTATTTCGTATTACTTTTTCCCTCGAGCTAGGCACATTAGCCTGAAGCCAAACAGAAATATCATAAATTTTGTACTCAAAGAATAAAATAATACATAAGACTCAGTGAGTGAAAAATATACTTTCTTCGATAAACTCATAGAAAAAAAATAACCTTTGAGAAAAGAAGTTGCTAATTCTGAACCTTAAAAAAATCTTTAAAATATGTGTTTATTTATTGCATTTATTTAAATTTCTGCTTCTATTCTTAACTAATTGTTAAAAAATATATAAAGTACATCTAACAAATCAGTAAAAATGATATGGAATTCTTAAGTAAACTTGCAAATTATGTGTATTTCCTATTTTTCTCAGAGTAACATTACTATAAGTAGTAAATAATATTTGTTAAAATCAATAAGGAAACTTTGGTTAAGTATACCAATTGAATGATAACATAAAATATAAAAAGCTATTTGAAATAAAATAATTTTTTTCATATCCTCCAATCCTCAACAGGCAATATAACAGGAAATATAGCAGAGAAAAACTAGCTTACACTTATTGAGATAGAGAGCTGATCTTGGCTTTCTGGATACAGGTTGAACACTGATTGGAGGACATATCCCTGACTTCCATCCTCCTCTTTGCTTTAAATGCCATTTCAATATGACAACTCTTACATCCTAACCTGGAACAGATAGTCTAAACTCTAGACTCATGTATTCAATGGTCATGAATCTCCCAAATGTTCCACGCTTAAACCACTGCAAATTTGTTCTCCTTTCACACCTGTCTACAATCTGTTTCTATCCCAGCCAATTTCATTTCACCATACAATTTCTTCATCACTCTCAATCCATCAGATTTTTCTTTGCTGCAGAAAATGTCCAAGTACATTTCTTTGTAGATTTTTCTGCTTCCATTCTTGTTAATAAATAATCTCTGGAAAGTTCTGATGGTGATATTTTTATATTAAATTTTATATTTTGATAGTGCTTAAAACACTCTAATAGGAATCAGCAGCAAACAGAATTTGCCAGGTTTCACAGATTCTAGTAAGATCTAGCACTGGATGCTTAATGTTCTGACAGTTGTCTTCTTGCTCCGTAAACTGTATGAGCTCTATGAAAGTGTCATTGATACCAAGCTCAGCTGGGCACCAAGGCCTTTTCACAAGAAGAGCTCAGCGAGCACAGCACTTGTATCCTGTCTTAAGTTTTGATAGCATAAATTGATTTCATTTGATTCTCATTTGAGAAAATGGAGTTTTCAAATGAGAACAAACTTTATAAAAATAGTAAGTGTGTGCTATATCAGCATAAAATGCTACCATAATTATCTAATTTTCTGATCATAGAACAATAATTGTACCTTTTCATGTTATTTCTAGAAATTCAAAGTCTGCTTTATATTTTAGTTTAACAAAATTCTATCTTGTTCCAAAACTTTTTAATATTTAAGTTAATTGTGATTTTTAAATTGTGTGGGATATAATTTTGATCATATCCCCGGTTAACTGTTTTAGAAATAAGGTGTATTTTCTTTCAAAAAGCAAAATTATTCACAGTAGTGATAGTAGTATTCCTCTTTTATTAGTTTAAGAGACATGGTTTACTTAATCCATTATTTCTGCTAGCCATACTTTTGATGGACATTTCTAACTGAGTGTGTATTAGGTAAAATCAATGGCACTTGGTAAATTAGTCTTTTTTTCTTTTTTAAATATATATTCTCCTAATAACACATAAGTGGGGAAAATGATGATTAAATGCTTACTGAGACATATGAAATCATCATCTGTGCCATCATCCCTGAATAGGTAAATTTAATGCATTTAAGCCATGAATGCCACGCTATCATCATCTTAATATATTCTGAGTATTGACTAAAGGACAAGACTCTTCATGGTTGTGTGACTTAAGGCACTTTTCCATCATGCTTAAATGTAATCCCCTGGTGTGATTATGCATGAATAATTCAGGTAATTGCATTATCTCTGGGGTTTCAAACCACACATTGCAATCCAGGATGAGTTTCATATTATTGGAGTCAGTGTGTTTGCTGTTCCTTAGTGACACTCTTAAAAAAGTATAGATGCAATGAAGAGTTAGCATTTCTTGCTTATATTTTCTTTGCCAAACAAATAGAAACTTAATCTAGAAACTTAAATATCCTACATGAATTATGTACCTAAACATTCAGCTGAAAGATAATTAAGGAATAAAATACAAGCATGTATAGTGTGTGTCATTAACATCAAATTATCAAACCCAAATATGAACTTATATAATTGCATATGTATTATATATGCACATATGTGAATCAATATATGTGTAAATTTCTGTGATTATATATATATATATATACACATATAATTATGATGTCATATCAGACTGAAATATCAATGACTAAGGAAATGCCTTTAAATTATTTCTGGAAGTTTTAAAAAGTGAAACTGTAAAGAGAATTCATGATCTGCTACTAAATATCAGAGTGTGGCATTACCCAACTTATTATATAGTTGAGGTAAATATAGATAAATTCTGCTTTTGTGTCTTTCATAAAATTTGAACTAGGGAAGAGTTGGAAATTTGAGAGTTTGCAATTATTGCCTGTGGTGCAACAAGCACCATGAGCTCTCATTTTTAAAAAAGTGTCAGTGAAACATTTTGTTTATGCATTGTCTACTACTATTTTTGTGATATGACAGTGGATTTCAGTAGAATATAGAAATACCAGTAACAGAAGTTGACTTACAAAGACTGAAAGTTAGCATTAACATAAAGTAATTAACTTAAATTCAACATGAAAATTTTAGTAAGAAATGAAAATAATTGAATTTCAGAAGTACTGAGACATCTGTATTCTTAATATTATGCTAAAATTTAGCATAGAAAACATTATCTTATATCAATTTCTTTTTAAAAAACAATTTCATAGTATTCATTCTAAAGAATATTTTTAGAAAATGAAAAAAGTAAAACAAAAATTTTTTATGCTTAATATCAATAATGGAATTTGTAAATAATGTATCTTTTTTTTTTCTTTTTGAGACAGGGTCTTGCTGTGTAGTTCAGGCTGACCTTGAACTCACTTTGCAGCCCAGGTTGACCTCAAACTCACAGCCATCCTCCTGCCTCTGCCTCTCCAGTGCTGTGATCATAGGTGTATAAATAATGCAACTAGACTCGATAGCACTATCATTCTTTTTGTAATTTAATTTTGTAGCCTGGTTAAAACTTAAGCTAAAAATTTTACTGAATATGAAAATGAATTATCAATTAAGTAGCCTTACAGAATCCCAGATATATTGAAATAATAAAGGATGATATCCTTAACACCAATCTCATTTATCACATCATTTTAGGCAAGTATAATGAATTATCTTTGGACTTTAAGAAATCACTTAAAAAGTTAATTTTATAATTTTCATTAAAAAAGGTACATTGTATTTTCTAAGCAATATCAATAACAACAGAAATCACCATGTTTGCTAGGTTCAAGTTTGGAGATCTAGAAGGATTCTGAATGGAAAAATGATTATGAAGAAGTACTAGAGGGCTTTAATTTAGTGATAAGATTAAATAGTATAAACGCTCATAGGAGAAAGATTAAAAATAGATAAAATGTAAAATATCTTCCTGGATGATTTGAATCCATTTCAATTTACATTAACAACACACTAAAGAATCAAGTGGATTCAGAAACATTGGAAAGTTAGAAAAAAGACTATGTAATATTGACCACATGAAATGTATGAATTAATTGATCATGTTTTTCATGAAAGGGGGAGTACAGTCACATGGTCTACATAAGGGAATGACAGTCAAATGCCTCCAGTACTTAAGAATAGTATGTTTCTGTCAAAGAGAATAACCTATGTTCTAATTTGTAAGCCCAGATAAATTAAAAAAACAGTGTAGGCATTTTTCATATATTGGCAAGTAAACAATTTGACACTGCCTAAATAACCATCAAGAAAATAAATTTTAAAAGAAAATAAATTTCCCTTCTTTCCTTTAGGGAAATGTAAATTTACCATTAAAAATATAAAAAAATAATGACATTCTAATTTCTTACCTAACCTAGCTATTAAAGAAAAGGTAATCATTTATTCTTAATCAACATATACATTTATTGTTAAGAAATTCAAGCCTATTTCAGCTCTAGAAATGTAATCATCATGCTCATCAGTAAAAGAATGGCTCATTTTACCATTGCAATTTTAATACTTGTAAAATAAGCATAACAAAAACATTTAAAATGTGTTTTCATTGTTCATATTTTAACAGTAAAATGTTAATTTCTGTCACAGCTGTAGAAATAAGAAATCAACATTAAAATGAATGTATAAAAGAAAGAAAACTAATATTTTTGTACGGTACCTTTTCTTCAACCATCTACACTTTTTTGAAACCCTAGGATTATTAATGTATGCTGGTTGTCATTTCACATGATCGACTAGAGGCCTATATAAAAGTTCAGTGAGCTGCCAGCTGAAGAAGCTGTTCATGTTTGTTGCAAAGCTAAATGTGTCTGGTTGTTAGACTCTTTCCATTTTCCCCAGAAATGTTCCATTTTGATAAAATGATCCCTTTGTCCCATGCAGAATATGAAATTTTATGGATTTGTCTATTCACCACCTTATGAGATACATAGATGACCCATTGCTAGTGTTGAATTTAGGTGACAATATTGTGAAAAGCACAAAATCCCTGCTTAAACTTACTTTATTCTTATAGAAATTCAGAAGTGTATGTAATAATCAAGAGTGACAATAATGTGATACTAAAGAATGTCACAAGTAAGTTACATTTATAGAGTGTTCAAAGAAATGATTCCAATTCCATAAAGTCAAGAGAAGTTAGCTCTTCAAGTTATTTCCTTAATAATGACAAGATGGATGTACTAATTTGGGTTTCAGTGGCAGATAGATTCTAAATGTACCTTAAAGGCTTTACAGATATCCCATGTGACTCCAGTGATATATACATTACCTTTAGGTATTTCTTTTTAAATTTCAAGTACAAGAATGTACACCTGTCCATGTATGCATACACAAACAAACACAGAGTAAATATTGATAAAGTATACATAACATTTTAGTAATTGTTTGAATAAAATATGATACAATCTCCAAAATGAAAACATTTGCCAAAAGACTAATGAGAAAGATGCCTATGTTAAGGAAATTAGTTAATGTTCAACTAAATGATTAGTTTCACTTTTACTCATGTGATTAAATGCAGGAAGATTTTTTTTTAACAACAAGCTATTGACCTAAATTTGAAAAATATCTAGGAATGATCATTCAGATAAAAACTTATAATATTACAGTCCTTAGTAATGAAAACACATTTGTTCTTCAAATGCCTTTTATTTTCTGCAAAATAATTTCTCTCTGACCCCTTAAATAATTTTATGTTTCATGTAAAATATGAACTCAAGATGTTTACAGTAAAACTCTTAAGAGGTATCATTTGTATAAAGTTCATTTTCTAATTGTGGAAATAGTAAACATACATATAGGCATAACTCATTCATAGGCATAACTGTGTTAAGAAATGTGTAAAAATAGACATAAACCAGAAATTGTCAGAATAACATCAGAAACCAATATTTTTAATTTTACTTACGCAAAAGCATGACACTTATGTTTTAAAATACTAATTTTGATGAAACATTAAAAAGAAAACCCAACAACAATATGTTTCTACTTTTTAGCATTGCTGTAGAAATACAGTATAGTTTCATCCACATAGTAGAGAGAAGCCAATACTTCTTTCCAACGTACTGAGAAAAATGAACCTAAATATTATCTCCAAATCTGAGTTCTATACAATGAAGAGTATTGAGTCTATATATAGTAAATATATTATTTAAATGCCACTACTTGTCTACAATTTCTGTATGTTTTAGGAAATATTTCACATGATCTACCTGGCCAGGCATACCAAAAATCATGATAAAATGTCAACACTATCTTATATGAATTGTCATATTTCAAGAATTGACAAAAACAACAAAATAGATAATAAACCCTACAATTTACAATTTTAAAATTACAAATTCAAGTATTATGAAGCCAGATACATATTATAGACATAATTTAGAAAGAAAACAATGGATTTTCTACATTTAATATATGCTGAAAAATTCTCACCATTTCTAGCATCCCCTTACACCATTTTTTCTTCCAACTTTGGGTCTTATTCTTTATATATCCTACTGTGTTCAAGACAATAAATTGTAAAATTTATCTGCTTGCATTACTGCTTTTGTTGAAACAAAAATCCAGTTTCCTGTTGAAACTTTGAAAATTGGTACTGTTTTACAATTATTTGAAAAGTTGAATCCTAATGCAAATCTTTAATGGTTGTACCTTGGAGATATGATGTTATAAAATAGCCTGAAATTCTCCTAAAAAACAAAATAGCAACTATATAAATTGGATAAAATTTATTTTTTGTTAAATTCTTTTTATGCACATTATGTGGATTTCAGCAGGATGTTTTGTTTTCTCTCTCACTGCTTTTTTTTTTATCATGCCATCTGTCTTATGAGGTCTGAATCCTCCTGCCATGTAGTCACAGATTATCATGCTTTAATGCCCAAAGAGGTCTGAGCTCTGGTCTCCCAGGAGGATTTAATACCATCACACAAACCTTCCTTGAATAATTATGGTAAATCTTGCTGGTGGCAATTTCTTTTCCACTACTATTCACTCAACTCCCCAGCCACCATTTTTCCATACTTGATTTAAAAATTTTATCTTGTTTTGTTTTGGTTGTCAATGATTTGCAGTCCCTGTTCTGTTCTATCCTATACCTTACAGGTTGATGATTATCTTAATACAAGTTATTTTCTTGTTATCTATTCCTCCAGGCATTGAAAGTGACATAGTCTGACTCTGAAATCTGGCAAGACATGTTGAGGAATACTATATGATTTTCTGAAATCTCCAAAGTTGAATAAAAAAAAATCACATAATTTCAAAAATTGTGAAAATATTATCTGAGCTACAGTATAAATATATTTATTTCAGTGCTTACTAACTCACTTATGGAACAAGGTAAATCAACAATATAGAGTTTGGGTTTAGAAGGCTTATTAATCCCTTCGTGCTAATATGATTAGCCAGTTATTTGTTTATATTAACACTTTTTTGAGACATTGAATTATATTTAAAAGATTGATAAAATACTAACGTTTTAGAAGTTTAAAGCAATATGCTAATTTTTTTAATGTTCTTGTCTTAAGGTAAAACACGTGGAGAAATAACCGACAAATTAAACAGAAAGCCAAACCTGAAACATTTTTCAGAATGTATACTCAGTACCATACAATGCTTAAGATTCTAGCTTTGGGCAAGCAGATTGAATTCTGTGTTACCTTCTTCCAAGCCATGTCATTTTCTCATTGTAAAATGAAAATGATAACAGTAATTTCTAAATAAATATTAGATGAATATTTAGTAGGTTCAATTGCCAGAAAAGGCTTGGAATTGCTACAAAGTTAATCCACGGTAAATTTTCCTTAGCAATGAGTTTCATCATTGATACAACTGCCTGCTTCAATTCTATCATAGTACAGATGAAGCTCTCAAGTCCAGAAGGTTAAAACATTCAAATACTAATTTAAGAATAAATCTTATGTTTTATGATTTTAACTCTAACATCTTTTCTACTCTACTATAAAGAATATGGTATGTGTCTTTTTGGACAAGCTGCATACTCTCATACACATGTAAATGAACTTCAAACACAAAAGTGGATGATATATACAGAGTCAGCCAAAAAGTGCATACACATTTCAGGAAAAGAAACACTTGTATAAATATTTTAATACTAAACTTATTGAGATATCATGAATTTAATACAAGTTACCTTTGGCCTCTACAATTATAAGAGGTACTCAAAATGGTGCCCATTAGCTTCCAAACAGTTCAATAGCTAACTGTTGCTTGGATTATATTGGTCATTGAGATTACTCCGCATGCATTTTCAATATCTTCTCTAATGGATGGCAGTGCAGTGGATTTTCTGCAATGTATGACAGCCTTTAGGGTCCCACATATGATGGCAACACCATCAGTTGAAAACACATCATACTATTTTCATACCATTTTTCTTTTACTGAGGTGTGTATACATTTTTGGTGGATTCATATTATGAACTTAGAAAAAAGTATAAGCATATACTGCACAAAACTACCTATACATACATAAAATACAAAATACATATAAAATTTATGGAGGACCTATATGTACATATGTAAAATGAATGGATTATGCAATGAAATGGAAGTAAAAACTGGTTTCAAAAAATTTGTTTTTTAAATTATGTATTTAATTTGATACAACATATTATAATTCTTCACATTCAAACCTCATCTGGAAAATGAGAAAATTGTAATAGGATATGTCTGCTGTAATTTTCTATTCTCTCGAAACTGATGACTTTCTAAATATATATACATATATATATGTGTGTGTGTGTGTGTGTACATATGTACTAACTTTCTGAAATTCATTAATACACATCACTATATGATGAGTTTGCTATATCTCCTTCAGTATGGGCCATTGTGAGCAGATAAGTAAAAAGCATTGAAAATTTAGAATATCTAACAACTCTATGGAGAAATTTAGGCCGGGGATTTAGCTCAGTGGTTCCGCTACCTCCTCCCAAGTTCAAGGGCCAAGTTTGATCCCTGGTACCAAAAAAAAAAAAAAAAAATGTCCTTTAGTAGTATTTTGGGCCTGAGATTTAGCTCAGTGGCACCATGCCTGCCTTGCAAGTGCAAGGTCCTGAGTTTGATCCCTGGTAACAAAAACAACAAAAACAACAACAACAAAAAAGAAATCGCTTCTCAGCCTTTTGGCTAAGATCAAGTGTAGAAATTTAGGGTCAGGGATTTAGCTCAGTGGAAAGGTGCCTTGTTTGCAAGAGCAAGGTCCTGAGTTCGATGCTCAGTACCAAGAAAAAAAAAAAAAGAAATTTAATCTAATTCTATTAATAGAACACTACATGCAAACTTTTGAAAAAAATATCAAGGGTAGAAAAGATAGACTATGTGATGTACCATAAATGAGTCTCAAATATACGATTTCAAAATACTGAAAAATAATACGGAATAAATTTAGGTTAAAATAATATATATGTCTTCAAAAATTTTCTCTCTTAATCTTATAGATTTATCATTTTTGAAGTTATAGGTATTAATTGAGTAGGAAATTGAATCAGTGATTAAAAATATTATAACACATTTATTGAAATATTGAATTGTAAAATTAGTTGAGTGAATGAAAAGCTTTATTTTTCACTTAACTATTTTTTTAGCCAGTAACAATAATTTATTTTGATTACTTGCTAAAGCCTAAAATACTGAACATGTTTAATAAACAACAAACATACATTTAAATTTTTTAACCTGGAGAAAATATTTAAATATTTTTTAAAATAGATACATATATGTTATTGTAAATAATGTAATGTTATTAAATTACATTATATAACAATGTTATTAAATTTAAGCAGAAGGAGCAATAGCTTTGGGTATTACTTTTTTTTTTTTTTTGGTACCGGGGATCGAACTCGTGTCCTTGTGCTTGCTCAGCAGGCGGTGGGACCACTGAGCTAAATCCCCGGGCCAAGCTAT
>NW_004624874.1:3842444-3868140 GCF_000247695.1 Heterocephalus glaber
ATTTTGTTCTTCTGTTGGGTTTCTGCAATCTTGACTATTATATGTCTAGATGTAGATTTTTTAATCATGGCTAGTTGGAGTTCTATATGCCTCACTTAATCTGTATGTCCAATTCTCTACCTCTGTCTGGGAAGTTTTCCACTATTACTTCTATGAACAGTTCTTTTTATGTCAATTGTGGTTTCTCCTGTTTTTTTTCATAGACTCTTATCAGTCTTATGTTATTCTTCTCTGCATCATCTAACAGCTGTTGGATTGATTTCTCATGGTCCCTTACTATTTTTAAGAAATTTCTGTTTTCATGGTCTTTAACCACAATCCTGTCATCTATATCTGATATTCTATATCAGATTCCCTTAATCTGCTGTGGATACTTTCAGGGGAGTTTTTAATCTCCTGAATATCTGTTTGAATCTGTTTCATGGATTCCATTTCTTTCTTATGTTAGGTATTCATGGCTTCCTGTGTGTTTCTGAGCTCATCTTTTTTTTTTTTTTATCTGTTTCTGTTCTAGATCCTCTAATCATGTCTTTCACTCTGCTCACCATCTCTGTAGATATCTGGGAGATTATTTCTGCTTGGAATTTTTCTAGAGCCTCATTCATCTGTTTTGTTACTTCCTGTGCTATCAGTTCAGGGTGTCCAGGTGTTTGGTTATTGGACTTTTCCACCTCATTCCCCCCAGGGTTTACCCTTGGTGGGATGGGAGTCTGAATTTGTGCCTTGCTTAAATGTCTTCTCATTTTTGTTTTTGGTACTGTCCTTGATTTAACTCCTGGGTTGATACTTTGAAATTGCTTATTGTAAGTATCTTTGTTGCTTGTAATTAGAACCCTCATGGAATGATTGCTTCTCAGAGGTGTCTTCCAGATATAGCTGGTCTTTAAGTTCTGAGTCTCTAATGACTGTGAGGCTATCTCATTATCATTATACTAGGAAGGATCACTGACTAGATCAATAACAACACCTTAGCCCATGTGATACAATCAGCAACACCATTGCATCAAGTACATCTTAGAAAATGACATTTTGTGGTAGTTATTAATCTATCACCTTTAACTGTTTAAATTAAATCAAGGTTGAGGACCAACTCAACATATGTTTATAGTGAGTAAACTCTTCAACATAACAACTTTACCCTTTGGGATGGGGAGTTAGAAGGAGTTGGGGAGGGAGGGACAGATGGGAAGAAGGATAGGGGAAGGCTAGCAGTATGGCCAGAGGACACATGTGAAAAGGAAAAAGAGAATAATAGAAAAATAAAGAACTCTGAATGGGGGCCAGAACAGGGAGAAAAAGGGAGATGAACAATATGGGACAGCAAGAGAGTGAGTGTAAGAGAGAGAGTAAGGAAAGAGAAAAGAAAGAAGAAAAGAATGGAGAGAAAAATAAAAATTTGCAAAGAGTAGGAGAAAAAAATTAAAGAGAAGAGGAAAAACAAAAGAAAAGAGGAAAAAGAAACAAACCAATAATACTAATTTTGGAAGTAAAAAATAAAAATAAAAATGAAGGGGCTCTTTCAGGGTATGTCTCTGTTATCACAATAGACAGTGTGGGTAGTAGTGTGCAGATATAAGTCAATGAGTCTCATCAAGGCAGTCATAGATCTGTGAGATTCTGGCAGATTTCTGTCTGCAAGTCCCAAGCTGAGTTCCCTTCCCTCCTGTAGGGTTGAACTCTGCAGGGTTGTACTGCAAGTTCCAGCTGCCCTTCTCCTGAAGATAGTCCCAATTCTGATGGGAGGTGATGACCGCTCCAACTTACCCAGTACAGTGGTCTCGTGATCCGGTGTCCTCTGTGTCTTTGTAGGGTGGAACCAGATGTCAGTACAGCCAAGAGGCTAGAGGAGTGGGGCAGGGCGGGGGCGGGGGGGGCGGGTGAATTGCTGGGCTGGATCTGTGCTTTCTGCGTGGGCAGGGACCCTCCAACTGCTGAAACAACTTTAAAACATTTTTAAGTGAGATGTTATATAGATATAATCAAATTTTACATTTAGATACTCTCAGAGTTACATATATATTTCATAAATATAACAAAGTAAGACTTTCATTCAAATAGATTCAAAATCAAATTAACATTTATTAAAGTCATATGAATTAATAAACTATGTAAGTAATGTTGAGGTTAAGATTTGTTTATTTGCTTCAGAGTTAGGAGTTTCTTATTGTTCTCCCTTGTTTTTCTGTAGCAATAAAAGAAAAACCAGACATAAGGAATGATATTTGAATTAACAGAACAAATATTAATGCTCTCTGGATATAAGTATGATAGTCCTATTAAATTTTCCTGAATCTACTATGAAAATGTAATGTTGTATTTGATTTATTGGAATATATATATTATCATATTGGAATATATGTTATTATTATTATTATACATATACTACTGCTAAAACCAGTAAAAATTATTTAATCTTTATAATATGAAGTAATTTGCATGTTTCATTTCATTTAAACATTACAAAAACTGTATGTAAAAATACATATTTTCCTGATTTTAGAAAGGAGAAAATACAGGAGAGTATTTAAATACTCATCTCTGTCAACATAGCTAATGCATAGTACAGTTCAGTTTGACCCAGAAAGCATGGCTCTAGATCTCCATATTTTGCTGTTATGTTTCAGAAGTTCTTGTAAAATTTGAAAATGCTTTAACAAATATTATGATAATGAAGTAAAAATTTCTGCATTGTTAATGCTACATGAAGACCTTTTTTGGTGTTTATGAGTGCGCTGGATTTCTATATTTTAGTGTATTTTAGTTTTGCAGAATAATGTGTTTCATTTTGGTAAAGATGTATATGCATACAGCATATACATTTCAACATTTTCAGTTTGCATTTACCTTCTCCACTTCTCTTCTCTCACTCCTGAAGTTTTCCTTTTCATTAATAGTCGTGCATCAACTTTTTTTCTTTAAGATTTTTTTATTATTAATTGATTGCAACACATAATGAATATGTTCATCATGGCCAGTTGGGATGTTAGATATGGAGTCTTAATGCTTTTACATCTCTTAAATTCCACTCCCTTGCTTCTCCCTTTATCCCTAGGTCCCCTTCACATCTTCAAAAGGGCTAGGTCCCTGGTCCATTTCCCAGCATCTGTCTTTTATTTTGCTCTTTAAATTGTTCCACATGAGAGAAATATAGAATGACTAACTTTTCACACATATTGCCTCTAGCATTCATATGGTTTACTAAGAGAAACATACATAAAATACACTTTTATAAGGAGGAAATTAAATCACAAATTATTTCAGATTGATTTATATATCATTCAATAATTTTAATCACATTTGAAAATGTTAATATTGTCCACTAAACACATTGTAAATTTTGTGCTAATTTTGCAATAAACTATTTTAAATAAATAATACTTCTATCAAAAGATTATTTTATACATATTTAAAAAGTTATTTTTTAGTTTTATTCAAACAAAGTCATGTGATTTTACATATATGAATATGTACAAATTAAAGAGGACTGGAAGGTTGACTTTTGGAGATAAGAAAGAATATAAGCTGGAGGGGAACAAAAAGGAGAGGGAATAATGAGATTGAAATTGATTAAAACATGTTAACTGCATTTACCAAGTTCCCCAAATAGACTTCATCATGTAAAATTAACATGCACTAGTAAAATATTTAGAATTCTAATAACATGTTATAACAAATCTAATTAATCAGTCACTAAAGAAAATATGAAAAGAAACCTTTATTTTTTAACTTCAAACCAAGAACATGATAAAAACCATCATTTCCTAATTTCATAAACTAAAATTATATCATTTGGGAACAAGCCAATTCTGTTTAAGTATATGTAATCCTAACTATCTTTTATTCATTGTTTTTAAGAGTGAATAAAGTAAAAATTTTATTTTGTTATAGAAAATGGTTGTACTTATAATTTCTCTTCCTTTATTTAAAGAACCAAGCATGAAGAGTACACTTAGATTAAATGATTTCATAAAATCATCAGGTGATGCAAAGAAATTAAGATACTTTCCACAATGTCTTTCATAAACTAAAAATGGATCACTTTCATATTATTATCTCCATTTTCTGTCTGACTTTTAAAATCAGATATATGATCTTGAGTCTCCTTGGATTCTTAAATAATCATGTTCCTGGGATGTTCTATGTAAATTCATTACAGTTTCTCCCCTAAATCTATCTGTTGAGAACACAATTCAAGGAAGCTAAAACTTCCTTGGAAGGGAAAGTTTTCCTTGCTCCTGCACTTGAGCATACAGAGTCTTGAATGAAGCAAAGATGCTACTTCCTATTAATGGGTATAACAAGTATTGTTTAAGTAAATGCTATTTTAAAAGATAAGTCCATAAGAAAATGGCATGTACTGTGTTTCTATTTGAAACTACATGTAGAAATTGTGTCCAATTTAATTCCACATTTAAATGTGAATGTTAAACTTATAGTATTGTACAAAGTTGGATGAAACAACATTTTTGCAATTTGAATACAGGAACTAAATTTGAATAATGAAAGGAAATTAATTGTAAAGTAAATGATTAATAGTACTACAGTATATTGAAATTGAGAACTTCTGTTCATAAATGAACTTCATAAAAGAATAAAAAAGATAATTTACTATATGGTATAAGTTATCTGTAACTCATGTAATCAACTGAAGACTCATTTCCTGTACAGGGTAGAAACACATGAAAATAAAGACAACAACTCAGGAAAACAAAGGGGAGAAAAAATTTAATTATACTCTTCTTACAGATATCTAAATTGGCAATATACATATGAAAACATGCTCAATATCATTAGCAATCAAAAAATGCAAATTCAAATCATACTGATTGAAGCATTGGCAAAATAGCACAGTACTGACTGAAAATCCACTGTCCCATAAAAACAATGAAAAAAATGGCAAAATTTTTATAATGAATTTGTTCAGAATTCTTGAAATGAACTACTGTCATGAAAAATAGCCTGTGAATGTTTATTTCTTTTAGGAAGTGTATTGAAGGTTGGGGGGGGCTCATGGCAGGCTTTGTGTTAACAATAGACTCTTTATTGAATCATATGAGACCACGTGAGTGGCCTGAGTCTGAAAAGGAACTCAGCAAGGAGGAAGAGAGGAACAAAGTCTTTAAAGGGAAGGGGAGGAGTTGCTGCCTTGAGGAATTTGGTAGTGGAGAGAGTATAGCCAGGCTCCTCAGAAAAATCAGAGTTGTAGCTGTACTCAGACTTCCTGGAACTGAGGGTTTGAACAGTTTTTCCCACTGGAGGTACATGCTGTAATGGCTTTTTCTCATCAGCACCTTTTCTTACTATGCCTGACATTCTTGTCTCTTTGTTGTTATAAAGGGGGGCGGGGAGAGGTGCTGATTCTCATGCCTGCTTAATGCAAAATCCCTGAACAGTGCAGACACTGGGAGAGAATTCTTGGGGGATGGGATGGTATAGGGGTGTGGTCAGAACCACCATTTGTCATATTGACTGATTAGTGATAGCCTGATCTCGATTTTACAGGAATTCTGAAAGAAACCAAAAAAAGGTCAAAAAAGAGGAGAACACAGACAAAATTCAGCCTCACAGGCAGCTGCAGACAGGGATATACAGAGCCAGAAAGTTTTGGCTAAGGAAGGATTGGACTGGTTTAGTAAAGAGTGAGTTAACTGTAGGGTTCTGTAGAGATAGATAATGACCATTGGGAGAAGCAGCAGGGATGCAACTGTCAGGCATGCTGAAAGGAACAGTAGGGTTAGCTGGACCAAAGAGTGCAGAGAGGAATAGGACCTAATATAGCAAGGATGAGTATAAGCATGAGAAATGATTCCATTTCTGAGGCAAATGGCAACAGATGTGGGGCTCTAACAGGATTATAAGTAAAATCTACTGAAAAATGCATAGTAAAAACAGAGTACTTACAGCCCTCTGTATCAAACTTTGATCTATCTTCTAAAGAGAGTCCTAAAACCAAGGATGATTGGGGTCAAATGAATGAGGGAAGTGGGTGAAGTGGAAGGATAGGTAGGGGCAGAGTATGTAGGTGTCTGGAACAACCTAGAATCTGGGACAACCTGAGGGAAGTAAGAGATATTACTTGTGATTTCCATGAAGATTGGTCAGGTGATTTATCAGCAGGACACAGCTTTACCCTGGAGCAATGTACCCAGTGGGGAGGGTCTCATAGAGATGACCATGAAGGGTCCTGTCCACTAAGGCTATAGAGACCAGGGGTTTATGCAGAAAACAATCAGGACCAGGGATATCTAATCTTTATGGAGTTGAAGTGTGAGCTTAGTGACATGGATCTTGAGGAGGCCATTGAATTTCTCTACTTTTCTGGATGATTGAGGACAGAAGGGGGTTTGGAGGTTCTACTGGACACCAAATGACTTGGACACTTCTTGGATAATCAATAATGAAAGCTGGGCCATTGTCTGATTGAATGGAAGTGGGAAGGCCATACTAGGGGATAAATCAGCTAGAAGAGAGTTGACAAAAGTCTGAGGATTTTTCTGAGCTAGTGGGAAAGGCCTTGCTGTGGTCTGTGTTTAGATGTCCTCCCAAAGGCTCATGCAGATGAGGTAGGACTTTTGTTACAGAGGTAGTTGAATCTGGAATGTGTGATGCTGGAGTTAAAGGCATGTGATTACTAAACTAGTAGGTGTAAGTGATTAGTATGGTGCTGCCCTAATCCCAGAAGTCTGAATAAGATGAAGGGGGCAGAAAGGTGCTATTATACCCTCTTGTCACCTTTGCTACCTTGTGCACACCATGCTGTTTCTCCTCTGCAATGCCTGTTTGCCATCCCTGCCTTGGAGCCAGCTGATTATGGATAGAATCCTCTACAAATTGTGAACTAAATAAACCCCTTTCCCTTTAACTTTGAGCATCAAGTATTTTGTCTCAGAAACAAGAGAAAAGTAACTAACATAGGCCTCAACCCATTCAGTAAAGTGTTGACCCAGAGCCAGACCAGGAAGCACCTCAGCTTTCATATGGGTGAAATCAATTTGCCAGCCCTGAGTTGAAGAAAAGCCTCACTCTTAGTAGGTAGAAAAAGAAGGAGGGCTCAGGGAGCCCTGAGGTGTGTTTGCATTGAAAACAGAGCATTCAGTGGTAATGGTTTTGAGGTAAGTCTTTCAGGAGGAAAATCAGATGAAAGGCTGAAGCAGTTGAATTAGGGGTCTGTTTCCTGTTAAAATTGTTGTAAAATGATGAAAGAATAGTGTGGACCTGTGAAATGGGAAGGGGGAGCTTTTTTTTGGCTTAGGAACCTATCTTTAGTAGGGAGAATTTGATATTGTTGGCATTCAGAAGAAGAATAGGTGGGGGTTACTTCAGAAAGGGCAAAATATTGACCCTTAGGGGTGTGAAGGCAGTTAGCTAGCTCTTTAGTGGTTTTGTCTGCAAAGGCATTCCTGGAAACTATGGAGTCTGAACGCATCTAGTGTCATGAGCAATGCTACATAATTTTAGGGAAAAATCATTTGGTTAGCTTAGTTCTCCTGCCTACAGGCCAGCTATGGAATTCTGAGAGATAATTCCATTTTGGCCTCTGGTCACAACTGAGACCTCAATGATACAGTGATGCTGTGATTCTCCAGGACAAGAAACATCCTGGGAGCTGAAAACATCCTGGGAGGAACAAACATCTACTCAGTTCCTCCTTGTTCTTGGATTGCTACATCTTATTTACGCAGGATGTACTGAACTCCCTGCAAGTCATTTGTTACACTTTGTTTCTCCAGATGTACTGAATAAAAGGTGTGGTAAGCTGGGGGCTTTCGTCTTTGCTGCCCAGAGCTGCACTGATCAGACCCAAAGCTCAGCTTCTTCTCAGTCTCATTTTTCTACCTTTCCTGTAATTCGCTTTGTGTTGCCATGGCTCACAGGAGACTAGGACTTACTGCAGAGGTTCTAGTAACGTCCCCTTTCCCTGTTCCCTACAATCTAGTGTCCTCTACAGTGAAGTACACCTATCTGAGTCAGTAAGGGGGTAGCCTAACTTTAATGAGTAGGGTGTGGATTGAAGACCCTTAGGATATGAGAAATCCCTTTCTCCCAAAATAGCAGTATGGTTATGTAGTACATGGAACGCATACTTGGAATCTGTATAGATGTTAACTTGTAGGCCCTTAGCCAGTGTAAGTGCATGGGTCAAAGCAGTCAGCTCAGCCTATTGAGGAGTGGTGGAAAGAAAGAGAGCTGCAGCTTCTATAATAGAATCATGGGAAATTATTGCATATCCTGCCCTGGCAGGGGAGTTGGGGGTTGGCTAGTATGAACTCCTGGAGAAGAACCAACTGTGGTAATATTTGGGAAGGGAAAGGTAGAAATTTTGGGAAAGAAAAGGTTGCTAGGTGTATTAGAGACATGCAGTCATGTAGTTCATTCTTTTTTAAAAAGGCAGCATGTTGATAAAATGAGAAAGTGGGTTAAAATCAGAGCCTAAGGTGATTGCAACCATGGGGGTTTCCATGAAAAGTGAAGTTGGAGAAGACAAAGGGCAAAGAGAAAATATGAGAGGTGGGATATGAACACAAGTCCCTGGAGGTTTTGGGAAGAGTAAAGGGTAAGTGGAGCATGTCTAGTGATTTTGAGTGTTTCTAGGAGTAATTGGGACAATATGGCCGCCTCAAATTGGCACAACATCCAGCCTAAGATGGCAAGGTCAAACAGCTTGGCCAGGAATGTGATTGGACATGAGCTGGGACCTTGCATCAGAACCCCTGCTGAACATCCCCTATGTTCTGCTATACAGAGCCTGAAGAGTTTAATGAGGTCAGGAAGGGCCAAGGAGGGGGCTGTCTGTAGGACTTCTTTTAAGTATTGAAAGGATGAGTGAGGGAAGGTCTTGTGATCCAAAGGCTCCCTTTATGAGTTTGTAGATGGGTTTAGTGAGGAGACCAAAGCCAGAAATCCAGAGGCAAAAGTATCCTATTATGCCAAGAAAAGCTGTTGTTTGGTGGTAGGGATTGGGATCTGGGAGATAAAGTAGATGAAGTCCAGAGATAGGGCTTGGATGTGTCTGTGAAGGATGATGCCAAGATATGTGACAAACAAGGAAGAAATTTGGGCCTTACAGGGCAGGATTTTCATCTCTGGATTGAGTAGTATTTTTAAGCTTATCAAAATTAACTGCCTTATGGGCCACCTTTTGAAGTTCTTCCACCAGTTAGGAAACCATATGATTTCAGCTGAGTATGCCCTGGGATCCTGCCTGACAGTTCCAGTGTGGGTCCTCCCTGGGCCTTTTGGAAGGTCAGGCTGAAACAGCCTGCATTTATCTCCATAGGGCTCTGGAGTATAATCATTCCTGTTCATCTGGGGAGAGGGTAGAGCTAAGGATGACAATTAAATGAGCCCAGGTGAGGATATATGACTGGGTCAGGTATCTGGGATGTTGCTGTATATCCATGTTGGTCTTGGCAGTTCCCTCTGGGGGAGGGTCCTGTCTGTAAGAAGAGAGGTCACTCTGTGGTGGGGCCCCTCATCAGGACACACATCCTGGCTGTCCAAGCTCCAGATCTAACAGAGTGTACAGAAGTCCCAGAGCATTCAGGAATCCCAGAGCTATGCTGGAGGCCAGGAACATATGGAGCTGCTAGGGAAGCACCAAGATCCCAGTGTGTGTGAGGGGTCTAGGGTTATGCTGTACATCTGTGGCACATGAGTGTTCCAGGGGTGTGTGACATTCCAGGGGGATCACAGTGGGACAAGTGCAGTGGAGGTCACAGCAGCATGAGGGTTGAGTCTGAGGCACCCAACTGTCCCTGAGCCTGGCTCAGAGTGGTGGCAGCTAGCTGTGTGGCCATTACCCAGGATCTGCCATGCTACTTTTCAGTCAGCAGGGAGAGAGAGAGGAAGGTGGGAGAGAGGCACAGAGCCAGGCCAGGTTGGGGGCTGGGCCACTGGGATGGGGGAGGGAGGACCTAATGAAAGGGCCGGGTTCAGTGTATGGAGTAGGTTTGAGTCAGGGGGTGGCATTAGAATAGCAAGGGCTTCCCAGGTGCTGGGGTGGAAGCAGGTACCTCTCCCTGGTCAGTGGAAGTGAGTGAGTGGCTGGTTCAGGGCAAGGCCTCTACTGAAAATTGCACCAAGTTCTGGCCACCAAGTGGAGTGGGGGAGGACACATGAGAGTGTCCACTCAAGCTACTGCCACAGAGAACATGGCAGGGAGGGATGGGAGGACGGGGAAGTCAGGGGTCAGGCCAGCAGTGCCTGGAGCAGATATGGTGCATGGGACTTCTGGTTGGCAGGTGCCACAATAGTACTTCCTATGGAAACAAGGAACCCATGCCACACCACAACCCCACCGCTCCTCACTTCTTACACACACACACACACACACACACACACACACAAATAAAACAAGTTGCCAGAAGCCACTGCCAGGGGATAAATAACACCTGGACATAGGGTACCTCAGATCATTTACCCAAATTTCAACAATAATTATCCAAATTCTGCAAGATAGAAAAAAATCAAAGGTGCTGTTTTTAGGCAATTAGGCTTCATATCAGGGAAGAGGCAGAGAGGTGTTTAGGTTTTTTAGAAGACAGTCTTTGAGGAAGAAGAGGAGGAAGAGGAAGGCTGAGTAGCAGCTGAAATGGCATTGGTGGTGGCAGCAGCAGGCAGGGCAGGAGCTGGGTGAGGGGATAGAGGGAAAAGTCATCCAATTTGAAGCAGCTGGTGGGGACTCTCTAGGTTGCAGTAAGAGAAGCTGATGTCATAGGGTGGTCTTGTCATGGCAAGTCTCTGGACAGGGCTGGAAAGAGATCCAGGGAAGTTTGGTCCATCCTGGGTTTCCATCAGATATATAGAGTGCAAAGAGGTAGGGGGAGACCACTCCTGACCGGGTTTGTGTTAACAATGAGGCTCTTTATTCACTCCTGTGAGAGCACACAAGCAGGAAATGATGGAAGAACAAAGGGCTTTAAAGGGAGGCAGAGGGCTTGCTGCCTTGAGGCATTTGGGGGCAGAGAAAATGTGGCCAGGCTTCTCAGAATGGGCAAAGGTGTAGCTGAACTCAGACTTCCTGGAACTGGGGTTTGAACAGTTTTTCCCACCAGCGCCAGAAGCTCTGTAACTACTTTACTTTTCCCCCTGGTACCTTTTTTTTTTTCCCCCCCCACTGGGCGGCACAGTAAGAAGAGTAAGTTTTTATTTACATTTGAACTTATCCTCTTTCTTTCCTCTCTCCTTAGGTTTGAAAACTAGGAGCCTTGAATCAAATTCTGTGAGAACCATCAAACTACCAGCTTTTGAATGGATAGAACACATTTGGGACTCCTTCAAATGTCCTTCCACATTTGTTCTCTATTTGACCTGCCTTCAGCTGCCTAGAAAGAGGATTTGCCTTTATTTGATCTGACTAGGTACACTTTTCAGTACAAAACAGTCCTATCCCTGGGGTATTTGTTGAAAACAAACAAACAAGCAAGAAAATAAACAAACACAGAAGCAATTGTTTTACTTTGCATTTCCATAATGTAGCAACCCTAGAAACTAGAGGCTGACTCAACAATTTTACAGGAAAACCTGGTGAATAAGAATCCCTATGAGGCTTTGAAAAGCTCCAAAACACTCCTGGTAAACTAGAAGACCACAGACATTTGAAGGACTATAGATCTGCCTGAATGTAAAATAAAATCCTAATCTCTCACTTTCTGCTCATAGTAAGACCCTGTGCAAGCAAAATGGAAGACAAAACTGTAAACTTATTGCCAGAGCATCGTTCCACTGGGAAGAAAAGAAGTCAACAAAACTTTTTGTTACTTTGTAAAAGAGATTCCCTTTCCTCCAAAATCCGCTCTTTATTTTCTTCTGAGCCCTCACTAGAAAAAGATTTAAGATTCATATATCTACTAATAAACTAAATAGCTTAAAACAATAAAAAATTATTCTTTTTCAGTTCTAGAGGCCAGAATTCTGACTTAAGTAAGATCATATTCCTTTGGAGGCTTTACATAAGAATCTTTACACATCTTCTGAGGTTCTTCTTATTGGCAGAAACAGTATCACTCCAATTTCTGATTGTATTTTGCTATGATCTTTGTCCCTGTGTGACTTCCCTTTGCATAGATTTTTTTTTTTTTATAAGTACCTAACCTGATGCAGTATGATCAAGGGTGTTAATTTGATTTCATTTTTAATGACCCTGTCTTCTGTTCAGTCACATTATGAGGTTCTGGGTAGATGCAAACTTTGACAGTGGGGGAGAGCAAGGGGAACTAATCAAGCAAGTATAATGAGTTATTTATTTATGTTACTTAGATTTTGGTGAGCCTTTAAATCAGTATAATTAGTTTGTTTATACCTGGTTAATAATTATATTTAATTGGTGAGTTATTTTTAATGTCCTTTCTAATCTTTTATTACTCATTCTTAGGAACATGTAGAAGTATTATATTGAATTCTTTATCTCTCCCTTTTATAGCTATAACATCATCTTTTATTACCAACAATTAATCATTATGATCTGTATTTTTAATAGTGTTTCAAATTAATTTTTCATTTCATTGAATTGACTTTCTAGGATATCAATTTCAAATTCCCTCCCTCAAACAGACCTACTGATTCTGCATTTACATTTTGACTTCTTTTCGGCTTCTGCTTATATATTCTTAGATTGTTCTCAGTATATTTGGTGTATTGAATGGAATCCTTATACCTCTCACGTCTTGCATTTTGCTCCAATTTTAGTATATGTGCTGCACAAGTGAACAAAAGTCTTGCATTTTGAAAACATTTATTTCTGTCATTTTGAGAATGCAACACACATGTTTTTGCTCACATAGATAGTGGAAAGGAATACAGTAGATTTCAGTTGATTGCTGGTCGAAGCCCAAAGTACATGTAGTAATTAAACACCTCCTGGTAAGTCTTTATAAATTTCAACACTGCAACCTAAGATAGTAAATTTTTCCATTTCAAGCTGAGCTTTTTGATAAAAATAAATCCCTTCCAAGGTATCTTGTCTTCCCATTGACCTCCAACACCTTTAGTTCTATGAGCCACTTGTTAGTAAACAATATATTATAAACTTAATTATTCCTTCTTAAAAAAATATATTCTTTCCTTCTTTAATAATATATTATTTTCAAAATCATTTTATTGAGACTCTTATTTCTTCAGAGCCCATTTTTTATTACTGAATTTTAGGAAATAAAAAATTGTGTAGTAGAAAAATTACAGACCTTTGAAAAAAGCAAAACAATTCCTATTGTTCTATCAAGAGTGATGGAATGATTTTATACAGATTCCAGAAGAACACATTAAAATTATACATAAAAAGTGTACCAGATATATGACAAAGTTTAGAATATTCAATTATCTTATTCTGTATCTGCTATGCTCCCAATGTTTTTATCCTCTCTAACTTTCATACTGAAATGTAATCCCGTGGATAGTACTGTTAAAAAAGAGGGTGTTCAGGAGCCTATTAGACTGTGAGAGACACATTCTCATGAATAGTTTTATAAAATTGTTTTGTGGGGACAAATTTTCTTCCCTACCATCATGTGAGGACATGGCATTCATCTCCTCTAGATGACATAGCACAAAGCAGTATCTTATGTGTGTGTGAGTTCTCTAAATTTTTCTTTCTCTTTCTTTCTTTCTTTCTTTCTTTCTTTCTTTCTTTCTTTCTTTCTTTCTTTCTTCCTTCCTTCCTTCCTTCATTTCATTCATTTTTATTCAAGCTTATTTGTTATTTTGAGATGAGAACTCTGTAAATTGCTAAATTGCCCAGACTGGGCTTTCATTTTTGATCTTCTTGCCTCAGCCGCCCAGAGTGCTAAAATATAAGCATGCACCTCCATGCAAGGTTTACAAGGTACTGCCTTGACACAGAAAGAACAGCCCTCTCCAAACACTAAACCTACCAGCACTGTGATCCTGGACTTCCAAGACTCCAAAGCTGTGAGAAATAAATTTATTTGTTGATTACCTAGTCTCACTGTATACACAAACTATGATGATTACTTATAAAAACTGAGGTAGGGGTCTTTATGAAGTTATGTGTAAATATTCTTCTTTTATTTTGAGACATTCTGAATTTTCATCAAATCAATCAACTTTTCTATAATGCAATTCTGGAATGCTTTACAAGACGACATTTAAAAGAAAATTAAAATAATACAATAATTTCTATTTCTTTTCCACTTGGGCAAAGGATTAATTAAAATATCAATGATCCCAGGAAATTTGTAATTTTGGAAAAGTATGAATGATTGTATTTGCATCACTGTAGAAAATGTATTGTGCCATTTCCAATTTCTCTCTCTTTCTTTCAAGTATTTTGATATTATTTATCTCAAAATTGTATCTCCTTTTAATTTTTCAGTACCAGGGATCAAACTTAGGACCTTGCTCTTGCCAGGCAGGCACAGCACCACTGAGTTACATCTCCAGCTCCTTAAAATTGTAGATGCACAATGTTAAATATTAATAGGAAAGATACATATTCAGAAAATGCAACTATGCTGTTTTACTTTCTTGAGTCTTGTTTTATTGGCAGGCTGGACAGTCAATTTAACTGCTTCTATAACATCATTTAACATTTCAAATTTATGTCTCTATTTCCATTAGCATAGCAGTGGTAAATCAGCATTTATTTTTCATGAGAGACATATGGTCTTTGGTCTTATCATAAGTTTCTATTTTCTATAGAAATTGGCTCTAAGATAACTGTAGAGTATACACAATCAAAAGTACAATAAAAAATCACAATGCCAAATTTATTAATTTAAATGCCTATATTTATCAAAAGGAAACTAAAAACATTTATTTATTTAATTTATTTGATAACTGCTTTGTTTCAAAATGATTTGAAGCTGACAGAACCAAGCACTCATGTCATTAAAACAGTGAATAATTGCATCAAAGTTCAGAAAAAATTAAACTGATTATCTTAGTCAGTTTCATTGTCCTTGGGACAAAATTCCCTCAACTGAAAGGAGACATGTTTTTAGTTTGTATTTTTGGTCCAAGGTTGGCTGGCTCCAATGCAGTAATGACATGGCATAAGGGACCCAAAGAGGAAATCTGTTCATGTCATGGTGGTCACAAAGCAGAAAGGGAAGGCAGGAGCCAGAAAGGGAGATGCACCCATCCAGGTCATGAACAACTGGCCCTTTCTAACCAGGCCCAACTTCCTAACAGTAAGTCAGCCATGGTACTCATGATCCAGTAATCTTCCAAAGCCTCCCTCTGAACACAGAAGACTTTGGGGGAACATTCTAGATCGAAATAATGACACTGGTATATTTTAAAATATTAACCAATATTCTATTTCTGTAACTCTAGAAAATAATAGTGTAAGAAAAATATTTTAAAGATGATGCAGGTTTTTTTACCCTAAAGTTTAATTGGATTATATCTTTGTCTTATTATTGAGACATTTCTTACAGAAGTCTTTTAATTGCATGACAGTTGCATGAAATATGCTAATTTATGTCAATTGAAGCAGGACTTAAAATAAACATGTCTCCCCAACCTAAGCAATATGCCTGTTGTTCTTTGTTCTAATGCTGATAAAATCAGTAACTTTGTCCTTGTAAGTAAAGTTTTATAGCCTCCTGTTTTCATAACATCCTGTTTTATACCCACCAAGGCCACCGGAACATATGAAGTTGCAAACCGGTCATAGCTTGATAAACTGCTTTTGCTGCTTCTCCACCCCTAAGTTACATGCCACTAGGTAGATTAACACATGTATAGAACTCTAGTCCTTCCTTTGTTCAGGGCTCGGCCTTTAGACACCAGTCTGCTGAGTTGGTGTACATCTAAATAAATCTTTCTAATTCAACCAGTGGTTTCTCTGGTCTCTTGAATTCTCACAATATAATTATATTTGTTCTTAATAATAAGGACTTTGAAATGCATTCCACTATATTAAAGACTCCAAAGGCATAATGTACATTTTAATACATATTATCTCTTGCACATATTTAAAATTTTAATATGATGAAATATATAATATTTTTATTGCATCTTCCTGATCATTCTTTACTCAACACACCTACAAACACAAAAACAAAATCTTGCTGATATACACACTGGTAGACAATGACGTATGATCTGTTAATTACTTGATTAATTTGAAAAACTACCACAAATAATATGTGTCCATGTTTGCAACTTTATAAATGTATTTTATAAGCTAGATTATGATAATAATAAATTCAGAGTAAGTACAAAATATAGGTATACTGGATTTATCCCAGAAGGTAAAAATAAAACTTTATACAAGATGATTTTTAATATTTTATGAAATATTTCACTGAAAAGTGTAAGTAAAATTTAACTAAAAAATGTGACATAAAATAAAATAAAATGAGTTTGTTAGAATTGATGTGCAGTGTGCCAATGGGATGAATTTTACATTAGATTATTTATTCTGTTAAGTTTTCTTCTTCAATTTTTCAAGCCGTCTTTTCAATGTGCGTAAAATAGTTTACCAAAAATGGTGATATTTATATTAAACATCAGTTAAATAAGATATTTCATGGTTAATAAAACATATCTTTACATGGATGAAATATTTTCTCATCCTTTCTTTTCAGATATGCTGAAATTATTCACAGTGTGAACATAATTAAGTATAAAGAGAAATTACAAGAAAAACACTTGTTACTCTGTAATTTCACTATGGAACCATACCACCAAATCCACAGAGTAAAGTTACAGGGCTATGATTTTTTTTTTTTTTTTTTCAGAATTTGGCATGTCTGAATTCTGCAAAGAAAAAAAAATCCATCCATTTCAGGAAAAAGTTATTTTAAAAAAAATATTATGTAATTCAAATACTGTCCATGAGTGCAATCATGGCTAAAGCTGATACTCTTGGGAAAATTGTCCAAATTTTCTTAAGGCTGCTTATAATCTACTACTTCCACCAGAGTTTAGCACAAAACTTCAGTTTTTGCTGTCTTATCACTTTCCAAATCAAGGATTTGACCCTTGTTTTTAAAAATTGTTTTATTCAAACTCTATTTGGGATTCTCTGAGTGAATGACGCAAATTATCTGCTTGTGTTGTATTTTCAAAGGATACTGGAAAATGTAACATTGTCTCATAATCAGAATAAGGAGATCCTTCATGTTGAAGGACATTGAGAGTGCTGAGGGAACTTTATTCATGACACTGTTCACTAGAGACTACCTATTAACTGGATGTTCAACATTGCTGCACACTTTTCCTCCATACTGTAGGTTCCAAACAATTAGAATTCCAGAGCAACAACAAGAGTAAATGTTTCTCTCTTATATATTATGAATGAAAATAAAATGCATGCTGCTTTTCCAGTCCACTGTGTTGAATGTGACTTCAGGTGTTCTGTTCACATCTTATTTTATGTGGTACTATTTACAATAAAATAAAATATGAAGAAAAGCATATAGACTTAAATAAATCAGTGGTTGTGATAAGTACCATAGCCAAAAGTCTCATCCTTTACTGCTTTATTTCTTAGGCTTTGCAGTAATATCAATTTTCTTGTTTTTGCACCCTAAATTTATCTTCATATTACTCTAAACATAAATTTTAAAACTTAACACCAATGAAATAAATAAATGAAATAGCTGAGGAATTAGACTGAGGAAAAAGGAAAATATTTAGGATATATACATAAATATATGATACTATGAAGAATGTATATGAGTAGATAACTCAGTACCTGTCTTTACAACTGGTGAGATTACAGTAGCTATGCAATGCTATCTTCTCCATTATTCAGCTCATATGTTATCTTCCCACATAAAGCCCCTCAGTTGATTTGTTGGTTATTTGATGAAGTGATCCAAATCTTCATACCTGTAGGATATGAGCTCTTTCTGGTCCTACATATAAGACTTTAAATCTCCACTATTTTGTATAGTTCAGTTCCAAGTATATTCTCTCATTCCTCATTATGAAGAAAGCAAATGTATTTGCTTTTATAATGAATATAATTACTTAATTCAAGCCTTATTTTTATCTGTTCAAACAATGGCATGAAGAACTCCAAATTAGAAGATTATATTTCAGCTTTTATTTCAATAAACCCACTGCTCGATTCCCTGATGAACACTTTTGAAACAGTCTGTCTTAGATATGATGAAAGCTAAGCCAGGGTAGCAATCTATGTCTGTAAAGGGCCAATAATAAACACTGCATGTCTTCCAGGCCATATGGTCTTTTTTCCCACCACTCAGTTCCACTGTTACTGCATGAAAGCAGCCATAGACAATACATAAACAAATAGGTTTGGCTGTGTTCCAATAATTAAAAAATAAGTTACAAAGCTCTAGGTTAACATGATGCAGCCATAGTGGTTGTAACTGACAATTTGCCCACCAGGTGATGCTGGCATGTATCCCAAACTCTGTAGAACAAGCAGTCATTAAGATAAGTGAGCATCTTGTGCTGGGTACAGATACCTAGACTCTTTCTTAAGAGATACTGAAAAGATTTTGAAGCAGACCAAGTATATTCCATTTGCCTGTGGACTAATTTTTTAAGCTTATTACCTGAACACTTTCCTTCTATCTTGATGTGTAGAGATTTTCCTGTCTTGATTCTGTTCATGATATGTTTTTGTCCCTAAGTCCCCAATACATTGCATTTTGTTCAGTTCTTGATATGTCTGCTACCTCCTTTGATTTTTCAAAACTTGCCTCCTTTGGCTGACACTCCAGAATTTGGCATTTTGAAAACACATGAGTGTTGACAAGTTTTCACCTGTAGCCCAGAGAGATTGCCAATGTTTTCTCTAAAACATTATAGTCTAACATCACGGAAAAAGGAAGAAAACAAATGTGTAAATAATACGTTATACTTTATAGTGAAAACTGCACTCCCAAAGTGAATATTTTTTCTTCTTAAACATATATTCAGACTATAAGTGAAAAGTGACAATATATTGCTTCTACTTTGAAGCATATAACAAACATGTTCAGGAAGATAGCAACTGAATCTTGTGATCTGGCATCTAAGATGGAAATAGTGCAACTTCTAAAAGGTTCTATTCTTCTCGAGAATGATTTAGTTGGTAAGGTCAAATACTTTATTAGATTTAGTCAATGATCTAAAATATTTTGTTATACATGGTAAGAAGCAATGTTACATAGGAGCAATAATTATTAAGGTAATTAGTAATTAGACACTTTTACTAGTTGAAATATCTACTGAAGGAAGTCAAAAAATAACAGAATATCATTTCAACAACATTTTCTTTCCCTCAGTGAATGAAATGATATATTTTCAACTTGAAACCCGATGGATGGCTGGTTATGCACTGCATTAGTTAAGTTTCAGTAGAGAAATAGATTTGATATAAAATATATGTATAATTGTATAAGGGATTTATTTAGCAGACTCACAGGATCAGAATCAGAAAGGTCCCAATGGCCATCTGCTAGATCAGGCAGACATGGAAGAATCCAAAATGTTTCCTGTACACTGCAGAATGGGAGCAGTTGAAGATCAAAGGCCAAGAAACTCACTGGAGTCACTAGTGCAAATCTGTGTCAGAAACCAGAAGACCGCATGGGAAGGGTGAAAAGGCTGTGCTGGAAGCCCAAAGACACTAGAGACAAAGATCGGATCCTCTTCCAAAGAAAATGTAAACACTTCCTTCTTTTCCTTTTCATTCTGTCTAGGCTACAAATCTATTGTTTTGTGCCAGCCACATCCAGGGTTGTTATTCACCCCTTAGTTTGCTAACCTATATATCAACCATCCAACAGACACACCTGTAATTTATTAATCTACTAGACAGTTCTTTAATCAAGTTGACTTATCACAATTGAGAATCTTACACATCTATGTGGTAAAATATAGGGACTGAGTGTCACAAATTCTGAAAGATTGGGTGTTTAGTTTTGGCAAGTGCAATTAAAATTTGGTGAGATTAAGTTCATATTATTTATCTATTTGCAATTCTAAAGTCTGTCACCATGACACCCAGAGCAGTCACACTTTTATTAATTCATACTGTTCACCAGGATAACTAGGTAAAAGGACTAAATTAGTATGACTAATGAAATGTATGGCATTACAATTTTCCTAATAAAATCTTTATGATAGATAAAAACATATATGTCCCCTTTAGAAAGTGCAGGAAAATATTCATTCTCAGATTTCATCAAAGAGATTTTTTTTCCTCAAATTTACTATCCTTATGTTGAATCAAAGCATGCTGGTACTCTTCTATGAGCCCACAGATTTAACATTTATATACAGATACTGAAGTTATTTATTTATGCATATAAATGATACCTTAGTGAAGGCTGATATATTTTGGTTTTAAGGACCAAGAGATATTTTTAGCTATCATCAAAGTTCGGAGCCACTCAGAATGGTTAATTTGTAACTTCTTCCTGAAGAATAGTACAATAAACATTTCATTGTCTTTTTTTTTTAAGTGAATCTAGTTGTTTTCTGCCAGCTATTATCTATCCATCTACCTATTTGAATTAGTTGCTAGGGCTGTAAACAAAATACCAAAAATTGAGTGACTTAAAAAATGTATTTTCTCAATTCTGGTTGCTAGGTATCCAACATCAAGATATTAGCAGGTTTAGTTTATTTTCAGGCTTCTCTTGGATTTTTAATTTCTTCCAAGGCTATGTTCCTATGTTGTCACATTGACATCCCTCAGTACTGAATTTGTGTTATACTATCTCTGAATATATCAGTCAGAGTGGATTAGGATTCAACCATATGGCTTTTTTTTTTAACCTTAACATTATATTTTACAGAGAGAATGATAGAGTCTGTCTCTATAAATATTTATGAAATGCGATTTGCCATTGGGTGTGGGGCATGAAGAGAATTTATTTCTTTTTGGCAAGATTGTTTCAAGGCTTTTCAATACAACAGGGAAAAAGAACTTTTGGGTCAGTGGAGGAAGGACTGCTTATGATGGAAACGAGGCTCAATGGAATTCAGATGTTTAAAATACTTATCAATTCAGCCATAAATTTTGACACATACTCTGTTTCCAATTCTCAAAGTCCCTCCCTTTCCCTAACAGTGCCTTGTCACATCAGAAACTCAGTGAACTATAATTTAAATTTATTTCTAGTCTTATGTTCATTTGCAGTTTGTGCTATTTTAGCCCTATTACTACAACAAATGATAAGATTAAAAAAGGAAAAAAAACCCAGAAAAATCCTTTAGAAAGTCTCTATTCCTTTTATTTGTATTTGTGTGGAAAACTGAGAACTGCTAGAAGGCTTTCTCAGTCTATAATTCTCCAATGCTTTTAGAAGAGCCAATAGCTAGTTTCTTTTGTTTTAATTTTTTTCTTTTCTTTTCTTTCTTTTTCACTTTTTCTTTCTTTTCTATTGTAGCCTTCCTTCCTAACTTCTTTCCATTCTTCTTTTATTCTTTCTCTCTCTCTCTCTCTCCCTCCCTCCCCTCTCTCTGTTGGTGCACGTGTGTTATTATTACTGTTGAGCTGGGAATCAAACCCAGGTCCTCACACATGACACATGGCAAGTAGGCATTCTACTACTGAACTACATTCCTAGACCAATTTTATTTCTGTTGATTTTGCTTTTTGTTGTAGACAATAGCCAGTTAGTGGTCTTCTAAATATTTTCTCTCAAAATGTTTATCATTACAGGTTATTGAGCCAATGTATGTCATGTCCTGTTAGAGTATTGTGCCCTAATTCCAGCTGCATACTTGATATTCTTTAAAAGCACCAAAGTAAGCTAACCTAAGCTTGATTGTCATTCCTTGAGAGTCTGAAAATTAAGAGCAAAATAAAATTTACTCTTAGATGCAAACATGGAAAATTGTTCTGGCAAGTTTAAGGCATAAATTCAATTCATTAAGTGATATTTACTGGTTCACAGTCTCTTCAGTTGGACTAAAATCTGAGTTGGAGAAATAGAATCTAAGAACAAAGGTCAATCTACAATGAAGAAACAACCATGGTAGCTTGAATTGTTGATTCTGGGCACCATGTCACAGAAAGACATCAATTGCTGCCTCTAAAAATCAGCAGAAGCCACCACCATCCTCTCATGGAAAAAAATGAAATCCACATAGACTTTTGTTTTGTTCCACCTTTTAAAAAAACATTTCCCACCACTATACAACATCAGAATACACATTCTTCTTAGATGCACATGGAACTTTCTCCAAAATAGATCACGTACTAGCTCAGAGAACATGCCTAAGTTAATGCAAAGCAATTGAAATTATCCCATGAATATTATCAGACCACAGTGCAATAAAATAGGAAATCAATGTCAAAAGAAACTACAAAGCTGCATAAACACATGGAAATTAATTAACAACCTCCTGAACAATCAATAGGTCACAGATGAAATTAAAGAAAAAATTAGACAGTTTCTCCAATTAAATGATAGTACCAATCAATACAACATACCAGAACTTATGGGACACAATGAAAGCAGACCTTTAACGGAAATTTGTAGTAGTGAATTTCCACATCAGAAAAACAGAGTAAACTTAAAAAAACAACCTAATGTTGAATCTCAAGCTACTAGAAAAAGAAGAAAATGTTAAACCCAAAGCATGCACAAAGGAGTAAATTATGAAAGTCAGAGCAAAAATTAATGCAGTTGAGACTAAGACAACAATTCAAAAAATCAATAATTGAAGAATTAGTTGTTTGAAAAATTAAATAAAATTGACAAACTCTTAGCCAACCTGATCAAAAAAGAGGAAAGATAAGACTCAACTCTATGCAGTTAGGAGTGGGAAGGGTAAAATCACAACAGATCCTGCAGAAATCCAGAAGATCATCAATGCCTGCTTTTGAGAAACTGTACTCAAGTAAGGTGGAAAACACAGAAGAAACAGCAAGATTCCTAGATCTATATGAATCATCAAAATTGAATCAAGAGTATATACAAATTTTAAGTAAGCCAATATCAGTCATAATTGAAGGTCTAATTAAAAATCTATGAACAAAAGAAAGCCCATGTCCTAACAGATTCACTGCTGAATTCTACAATAAATTTACAGAAGATCTAATGCCATTACTCTTCAAACATTTTAATGAAATTGAAAAGGAAGCAATACTCCCAAACTCATTCCTAGTGCCAAGTATTACCCTGATAACAAAACTAGAGAAGGATCCAACCAAAAAAGAGAACTACAGGTGAATTTTTGTAATGAACATAGGTGGAAAATACTGGCAAACAGAATGTAGCAAATCATCAAGAAGATTATTCACCATGATTAAGCAGATTTTTCTCAAGGATGCAGGGATGATCCAGTATATACAAATTAATAAATCTAATATGCCATATTAACAGAAACCAAGGGAGAAAAACACATGATCATTTTAATACCCACAGAAAAAGCATTTGACAAAATCCAACACACATTTATATTAAAAACCCTACAGAAAATTAGAACAGGTCTTTAACTCAATATAATGAAAGCCATCTATGACAAACCAAAAGCCAACATCATACTAAATAGTCCAAAACTGAATTCTTTCCCTCTAAAATCAGGAAAAAGGCAAGGTTGCCCACTATCACCACTCCTATTTAATACAGTTCTGGAAATATTTGCCAGAACAATTAGACAAGAGCAATAAATAAAAGGAATAAGGATAGAAAGGAAGAAGTTAAATTACATTATATGTAATAATATGAAATTCTACATAGAAGACCCCCAAACTTCATCAAAAGATTTCCAGATTTAATAGCAAAATTCAGCAGTGTAGATGGATACAAAGTCAACACTCAAAAATCAATACCATTCCTGTACACAATAACAAAATCACTGGGAGAGAAATTAAGAAAACCACACATTTCACAATAGCATCAAAAAAGACAGAGAAATATCTAAGAATCAATCTATTGATGGAAGTCAAAGAACTTTGCATTCAAAATTATAGTATGCTGAAAAAGGAGACTGAAGAGGAAATCAGAAAATGGAAAGATATGCCATGTTGTTGGGTATAAAGTACTATATATTGCAAATGTGAATACTTCCAAAATTGTTATATAAATTTGATGCAATCTCAATCAAGATATCAATAGTATAACATACAGTTTTAGAAAAAAATCCTGAAATTCATTTGGAACCAGAACAGAACTAGAATAGCAAAAGAAATTCTCAGCAACAAAAACAAGGGAGGGGGGCATCACAATCTCTGACTTGAAATTATAGTATAAAGCTACTCTGATAAAAACAACATGTACTGGTTTAAAAAAAAAAAAGACCAGAGGATCAGTGGGACTGATTAGAAGATGCAGAAGGAACTCCAAACACACTCAGCCACCTTATCTTTGACAAAGGGGCCAAATACCTTCACTGGAAGAAAGATAATCTTTTTTAATAAATGTTGCTGGGAAAACTGGCTTTTCACATGCTGTAGATTAAACTTAGGCCCATATATCTCACCATGCATTAAACTAAAATTGAAATGAATGAAAGATCTAAATATTAAAAAGAGAAACACTAAATCTGCTGGAAGATAGAATAGGTAGAACTCTTGAAGACATAGGAGTAGGCAAAGACTTTATGATCAATTCTAAGTCTTGCATGAATACTTCTGATGGGAAAGATCAAATGGCAGCATCAATGTAATATTTGTTTTTTTATAATCAATTGCAGTAGAATTTTTGGCTTCCACATTTAGAATGTAGTTAATAAATGTGGAAAATTACCCAAATATGGTATTGGTATGAAAAATATATTGGGCCAAAATAGGCCTGTCCAACTACAGGATTTAAGACAAATTTTGTCAAGCTCATTGTGTGGAATTGTTCTAATTATTAATCCCAGGAGTGAATTCATTTCCCAGCTGTAGTAGCATTACATTGAAAAATATATATATTTTGGCAGAGAAGCTGAGCTAGTTCCAGCACCCAAAAGGAAGCTCCCCTGCCCCCATTCCATGCTCCTAGGGCAGAGAAGGTGAGCCAGTCCCCACACCCAGAAGGAAGCTCCCCCACTGCCATTACATACTCCTAGGGCAGAGAAGCTGAGCCATGTAGGTGCCGGAAGCACCACCCACCCCTGTGGTAATGAGAAGACACATAAACAAGCATCGAAAATGGACTTCCAGATCACCTATAGCAACCCCAAAGGGAAAGGAGATGGAACAATCTGATACTCAACCACCAGGACTCTCTGAACTGGCAACAAAAGAAGATCTGGGAAAAATGAAAGCAGAAAAAATTACTCAGATAACAGCAAAGATTGTGCTCATAGTTCAAGACATGATTAATAAATCTAGAGAGGACACAGATAAAATAATAGAGGATCTGAGGAACATGATGGAATCCCAACATAGGAAACAAATGGAATCCATAAAACAGATGTAAGCAGATTTCCAGGAGATTAAAAATGCCATCAAAAGTCTGCACAGCAGAATGAATGAATGTGAGGATAGAATTTCAGATAGAGAAAATAATATTGCAATTAGTGACCAGGAAAAGAAAAATTGCTTTAAAATTGTAAGGGAATATGAGAAATCAATCCAGCAGCTGCTAGATGATGCAAAGAAGAATAACATAAGACTGATTGGAGTCAGTGAAGAAACAGGAGAGAGTGCAGATGACCATAAAAAAAACAAAACCAAAAACTGTTCACAGAAGTGATGGCAGAAAACTTCCAAAGCAGAGGAAAAGAGCTTGACCTACAGATAGGTGAGGCACATAGGACTCCAGCTAGCCTTGATAAAAAAAAAAAAATCTACACATAGGCATATAATAGTTAAGATTCCAGAAAC
>NW_004624874.1:3874016-3916942 GCF_000247695.1 Heterocephalus glaber
CAAAAAAAAAAAAAAAAAACCACCACCTCCACAACAACAATAAAAACAAACAAACAAAAAAAACAGGATAGAGAGATTGAGAAAAAGAAGAAAAAATAAAGATGGAACATGGCGAAAAAGGGGTACTACACTGGTTTACTGTAACAGAAAGAGGCACAGATGAACTCGTGAATTTTCTCCACAAAGTGATCTCTTCTCACAGAGAAACTGTATCTTGAAGTAGTGTATAGCAAAGAAGGAGGAAAGATAAGTTAACTGCCTAGTCTTCTTCTGTCTCCTTTTTTTCTTGACCAAAATTTACCCTTACTGGACTTAAATTCAGAACATTTCTGAGTTGCATCACTCATCACATTTCTTTCACTCTGATTTCAAACATATCATGCCAAATATGTCATGTTTTACTTGAGACCAGTAGTTATGAGAATGCCCATCAACTCAGGGCTTAAAGTTACAGTAACCACTGTTATGTACTGGGTATCTTGTCCACACTTCCATTTTTATATGTTGAAATCCTAACCATCAATTGAAATCCTAATGATCAAGCTGATGGTAGTTGGAGGCTTGAGTCTTTGGGAAACAACTGGGTCAGAAGGAAAGAGCCCTCAGGAACGGGGCTGATGTCCTTACAAAGAGACCCTATAGAGCTCCAACTTATCAGAACACAGTGCACTTCCTGAACCATGAAGTGGGACCTTGTTAGACGTGCAGTCTGCCTGCCATCTTACTGTGGACCTCACAGCCTCTCTGAAGCTGTCAGAAATAAATATTTCTTTTTGAAGTAAACAAGTCTATTTTGTTTTAGCAGCCTGAATAGACTAAGGCAAGTATTTATAGTTTTGGATACTGGATACTGACTATATTTGTGTCCTGTCATCATGTTTAGATGGTAACTCCAGAAGGGCCTGATACAGGATCTGTGAGTTTGAGGGGGAAGAGGGTATGGTAAAAACAAAAGCTCAATTTTTCTTCCAGGTTTACTATAAAAGGGTCATGAGCTAATGTCATCTTCTCTTTAATGGACTAACTGTAAGGTCCAGCAAAACTCTTGGGGAAATAACTCAGTACAAAGGTGACAGACTTTTATTTCAGAAGAGAGAGAAATTGAGAGAAATTTTTACACAGTTTGTGTTCCTAATCACTCTTCCTATATTCAGGGACCCTTTACTTAAAAAAAAAAAATCTTACTGATGATTCTGTGCATTGTTATTTTTGCATATTTTTTCATTTTCTGTAATGAAATATTTCTGTGTTAACATATTTCATCATGGCATTAACAGGAAAAGTTAATGATAGGAATAAAAAAAGAATGAGAGCATCTGAAAGAGGTATACATTTCCTGTTAGTATTATGTTCAAGATTTCCCTCTATTTCAAACTCTGTGGGGTGTGTGTGTGTGTGTGTGTGTGTGTGTGTGTGTGTGTGTACATGCCGGGAATTGAATTCAGGGTCTTATGCTTGTTAGGTAAGTGCTCAATGAATCTATTTCAAAGTAACAATTATTCCACATAAACTTTTCTTCCAAAGAAAAAATTTAAAATATCAGTAAAGAATGGAGGTAGAAAATTTACTGAAAGACTCTTAAAAAACAAGCAATGAGCATTCATTACCAAGTAATGGAATTTATCTTCTGTTCAAAACTCTAAAATTTGGCCTCTTGAGAACTAATGGATGCCATCACTTCTTTTATGAAGATAAATGTAAAATTACAATGATTTCAATGAGTCTTTATCACAAGAGCCTTAACAAATTATGAATTATGGGTTAAAGATAAAATAGTTGACAGAAGACAATGGACATGTGTGTTTATGCCTCAATATTGAATGATTAATTGCAAAAGGTAAAAATTAAAACCCTATGCACAGAAAAGCAAGTCGCAATACCTCTGCAGTTGGGCTTGAACTAAAATGTGTAAAATAAAAATTGGTATAACACCCAAAAAAGGGAATTATTTGTCTTAAAATGTTTATACAGAAACACTTATAATTTCTAGTAATAATGAGGAATGACTAAGCAGTGAGGCAGGCAAGAACAAGCACACAAGATTCATTTACTTGAGGTTGCATGCCTAGTACTAGGTTATAAATCTACTCCTTTCACTTCCTAGTATGAGACTGAATAAATTAATTTACTTTTCTTTTCATCTGTTTCTTTGTCCATAAATGTACATGAACCAAGAGAAACGTATGGTATTATTTAGATGTAGTGTTCTGATATCACGACAAGTTCATGTGTTCATGTCATGTCTTGTATTGTTTAGGACTGTGATAAGTACACATTATTTCCTGATTATGATTATGTATAGTTTTTATTTCTGAATAAATGTTTATGCCTTTTGTATAAGATAAGATTCTTTAATGAAAATAATCCAATTCACTAGTAACATTTACTATTCTGTGTTTAATATATTTTACATCATTGGGTTATGTTTGAAAATGAAATAAAGGATAAAAGATTGGTGAAGTTACAAACTAGTCAATCAGTCTAATTGCTCTTCTTTTACCAACTATGAAATTAGAAAAACAATTGTTATGATTGTAACTCGTCATTATTTGGGGAAACTACACTTACTTTAACCTGACAATAATTCAGAAGAACACTAATAATATTAATTCTATGAATTTAAGAAGTTACTACAGTTGAGAAGTTGGTGTTCCAAATTAAATAGTATCAAGAGATAGGACACTTAAGAGACATTTAGATCAGGAGGGCCCCACCCGCAAGCATTAGGTGAGGTCCCCTATAGTATCTCGCAGTCTATGACTTCCCCTTCTGCCCTTGCACTATGTAAGAACTCAGTGACACTGTGCCCTCTGTGAACCAAAATGTGAACCAAATTTGCTCATGCTTTGATATGGGATTTTCTAGCCTCAGGAATTGAGCAAAATTCATTCCTGCTGTTTATAAATTATAATGCATGCTTGACTTATGAATTTGATCAATTCCTGAGGGCTGGTTGTAACTCAAGTTGGTTTTAAGTCAATACAGCTGAGATCTGGATGTTTACCTGGTCACAAGCTATAGGTAACAAGAGGCAGACAAATCTTCCATTAACCTAATTAACCCAAATTGTTCATATGTCAAGCTGGTCATAACTTGAGGGTCCATTGTACTCAGTGGGTGATATTTTGTTTTGCCAGCCCAAACAAACTAAAACAGGAATCCTAATAGCAGCAATTCATTATTACATTGATCTATAGGAAGATTCTCTGTGAATCCTCCTGTCCATGTAAAATTCAATCAGGCATTATTTGGCAAAAGCATGGCAAATAATATTTCAAAGTGTTGCCTGCAATTGAAAATACTGAATGACAAAATATAAAGCATGAAGTTTCAAATTTCAGCGCAAGTTAACATTTTTTGAAGTGAGAGTAAGTAACTTTCTGTTTGTATTTTAAGACACAAATTGTTAATAGATACCACAGGCATATTCTTGACAGTTTTCTGTGAATTACTAATCTGAATCTCAGCATTAAATAAAAGCAAGGTCACCAATACGATATGAAACACAAATGCAGAAGTAATTAAATGCTATACTAGATTTAAGTCATAAGAATGAATAAATAGGTCTTAAGAAATTTCAAAGAAAACCTTGCTACTTACGAAGAAGAAAAAACAGAAAAGATATATGTAGTCCCTATCATTAATTGTGGGTTGATACGTTATGTAGATGTGTTTATTGTGCTTTAGATCTCCTAGATGATATTACAAGTTATTGGCAAGCAAAGATTTCATTTTGTTTGTATGTCTATTCCATTCAGACTTCTTCTTTTTTTGTTCTTTCTTTGAAGATTTTCTACTACTAGAACTATTTCCTATTGTCTTATTATTGCTTCCTTTTCTTTAGAGCCCTGGACCAAGAAAACTCCTAGGTATATCAGTCGTCTGTACAATCTGACATGCAGAACTTTTCCTATATACTTTTCCTCGAGCATTGCCAGGTTAAAACATACAGTCATTATAACTTCAAAATGAAGGTAAGTATCTTAGCCATAAAACAAGTGTACAGATCAATAAAAGCAATTCTTTGACAGATTAAACTGATAGGGTTTAAATATGCTACACTCTGGAGATTTAAATGTGAATTCCCTAGAGAACAGAATAGACTGCATTCTTTTGGGCAGATCTCAATAAGTATTCAGATAATCTCAATGAGATTTACCAAGAGTTATACATTTCTGACAAGGGAATGTTATGCTAATATTTGGATAGGAAGGGGAGCAGAGTTATATTGTACAACTTCCCAGAACAAGGTCGGTATCTTCTTATGAACAATGAATAGGCCATTCACAACAATTTGACACAAGGGCATCTCACAATAAGCTATATTTTTTTCCTTAAGAAAAAAAAACTAAATTTGCTTTCAAAAAGGGTTACAGAATGAAAATAGGATAATTTTGACATGGTTATATTCATTCATGAGTTAGTCCATTAAATTGTTCAATTAATACATATATTTATATAAATATGCATATTGTGTGTTTTGTATTTGACACTATGTGAAATATTCTTCTCATTTTACTCTAATGAAAATTTAAAACATTTTTTACCAATTTCCCACAATGTTTACTAAAATATATCATAAGACATTCATTAAAAATTTAATAGGAAGCAAAGTAATATTCTAGTAGAAATTTCTATACAAATGAATTGACTTTATATAGAGAGATGTTTTATATATATGGGAATGTCTATCCAAGATTATTTTAATTTTAGAATAGTTCATTTAAATTAGTTTTTCTCAAGTCATTTCTTAACATGTCTATTAAACATTAGGGAATTTTATTTCTTTTTAAAGGAGACCTAATTAGTCCAGGTGATTCAGATATTCACCTAAGTACTAAGTAGCATTTTGACCTTTCTTTTTCTTCTTTATAAGCTACAATTCTTAAAATCAACACTAAGAATTAGTTATTTTAAACAATTAGTAATCAATATAGAGAATTACTAAGCACACTGTGACTGCCATATCTCCCCTAGATTTGATTCATTCTATTATTTGACACCCCATTTTCATTTCCAACAAGATTTTTTAGTATCACATGGATGTTTCATGTAACTACATAATTATATGTGCTCATAGTAATTATGTATCATAATTAGAACAGGTAATGATAATGTTAGCATATTTAATCATCTGGTTAAACACAACACATGCTAATGTGCTTTTAGAGTAATATATGCTGCACAATAAGTACTTTTTACTGAACCTCTTATTAAATAATCTGAAATTTTAATAAAAAGAAAAATGAATTTGCATATTTTTAAACTTCACTTCGGTTTAACATAAGAATGGCTAAAATATCTTTTAAAGGAGTGAAGTGTATTGATTGAAATTTTACTTATTCACATTCTATAAAAACATATTTTATATTCAAAATATGATCGAAAAGTTTTAAGCTACTTGCTATTAGTTTTATTTGGAATTTTTCATATTAAAATAAAAGCTTTTTGTAACTTTTCTTAAGCTGATGTAGACCATATGCAAATTTTCACATCCAAGTTTGTATGTTTTATGTCAAAACTAATATAAATTACAGAAAATAGTACTAATCAAAAAGTCAAAAGCATATATTTTTCCACAAATGTACATCTGACTCATCCATGAATCTTTTAACTACAAAAGGACTTGATTAATCCTCTTTGTGCTCCTGAAAAATCAACTTCTCCAACATATTCCTTACCCAGTATAGAGACTTTATAAATGTTCAAACTAGTACAGTATATAACAAACCCATTATTAACATTTTCTCAGCATATAATTTTTATGATATTTCTAAATTACCTCTTTTCAAGTATTTTGAAGAAAAGTTTTCATTCATTTTTACTAATTATTTCTTACTTTAGAAATTGACTGAAATTTTTTCAATCCCCATAGTAAGTAATATGCCTAGAATTTTCTATTTCCTCTTAGTACTTTTCCTTTGAATTTCCTGAGTTTTTCTGTAAGATTCTGTATCTTGAATGAGAATATTATAGATAATTGAATATGAGATGCAATATTAATGGAAATTGAACCTAATTAAGAGGTTTATAGTAGAACGATGATTACACCAATGAATAGTTTTATAGGTGATTGAATTTTTATCTTTAGTTTCTCTAAGTAGAGGTTTGTAATACATAATTTTGTAAAATGTAGATATAATAATAATATTTATTAAATGTATTAATAAGGAGGATTAACCAGACTATTCCTGAAATGTTGAAGTTTTTTAAAACAAGATATTTGGGAATATAATAACTAACAGATATTGGCATATTTTTCTGGAATTAAATTAATTCAGTTTATCATTGAGGCAATCTTGTGGGAACAGATTTAATTGTTATTTTCATTTTATAGATGACAATTTAAATTGATTTTTAGTATTAAGTTATTAAAGGTGTAAGTTTTTATGAATATCAAATGTAACTTAAAATGACACTGGTTAACAGCAAAGCTCGACTCAATAAAATACACTAAAATAATTTTTACTGGTAGCATATAATCATGGAAGACTTTTCTGTGCAGAAGAATTCTTTACAACATCTCCATAATAGTGTGATTTTTGCAACTAGATTTTGTGATTATGTGTATGGTTAGTTGTAGCTGTAGATCAAACAACTAAATGGTAAGTGCTTAAATTAAAATAAAAATAATTGAATTTTCAAATGAAAAAGTACATCACAACAAGGTAGGCTAAAAATATCCATAGAAAAATAGTCCTTGCAGTTAATACTTTGCACATATTTAATCAAATTCCTGGTGCAAATTGTCATCTGTAGGCTTTTCCTATGGAAATATGGTTACAGTGATTATTTCTCTTGTTTATTTTCCGCAGGTGCTCTGTGCATCCTAAAGCAAAACTACTCATTCTACTTCAGAAAGTGTATGCTGTAACACATGTGTACTTACAATTTTACATCTAATAAGTTAACACATTCTACATTCTTACATTTGAAGTAGTTTAGGTGAAATCATTTTTTTTTGTTTACTTGTTGTTTTCCCTCCATGAGGCACTTTGTTCTACAACAGAAATTGAAGAATAGAATTCATTCTGAAGCAAATCCAATAATAAGTAAATAAGGAGCAAAGAAGAATTTTTGCAAAAAGCCCGATTACTGATTTTTTTGGGGGGGAAAATTTATTTCAAAAATGTTTTATTTCAGGTTTCTGTTATACTAATTGTAGTCATTAGAAAAAGAAAGGAGAATTGTAATAAATTTATATCTGATACACTTAATCCAGGACAATGTAGTCTATAAAAGATTATATTATAAACATAATTTTCTGCAATTTCAGAACACAGACATAGGATAAAATAATAAAAATGGGGATCTTTCCCAATTCAACCACAAATGAATTAAGTATAGCTATTTCTTCTTCGGCATCTCCTTTCCACTTGATATTAGAACATTTATATGGTATTTTTATTAGCACTTTCTTAAAACTACAGACCAAGTAATCAGTGAATTTGAAATGAGAGCTCTGATGAAAATCACTCAGGCCTCATGTCAGCAGCGTGAGCCATAGATAGATCCCTCCAATCCCATTGTTGGTAGACTTTTTTTTTTTTTTAACTTAGCTAAAAACACACGACACATTCTTAATTAAAACTGTACCACATTGGTTATACTTTCAAAATTTTCTTTGCTGCTTTTTTCTTTTTTTAAATAATTTGAGAAGTTAATGTTCAAGTCCTGGTGCTAAAAAATAGCAGATCTTTCTTTATAAATTATATGGAAGAAATATCAAAATAGCAATTTTCTGGTTCTTAAAGTGAGTCACAACAAATTTTGAAGTGAAATCACATAGAGAATGTCTCTCTCCACAGTGCAATTAAGAGTTAAGTACACAAAACGTAGTAGATGATGTACAGAGGTTTCTTTTATTACACCTTTATTGAGTCCAGGGATTTAACTCAGTAGTACCGCACCTGCCTCACAAGTGCAAGGTCCAGAGTTCGATCCCCAGTACCAAAAACAAAAAACTTTATTGAGGGGTATGTGGCATTTGAAATTGTACATATTCAAAATGTACAACTCATGACTATATATATGTATATACAATTAAATATTAACTACAATCAAGCTGATAAACTGATTCATGATTTCACATAACTATTTTATGTAAAATGAGACCATTTAAATTCTAATCTCCTAGTAAACTTCAAGTATACCATTTTATATTGATAATTATAGTCACGTTGTTGCATACTAGTTCTCTTGAAATTATGGTTTTGTTTTCTTTTTTTTGTTTTTTGGGTTTTGTTTTTTTTTTTTGGTACCGGGGATCAAACAGGACCTTGCGCTTTCGAGGCAGTGGCACCACTGAGCTAAATCCCTGGCCCCTCTGTTGCATACTAGTTCTCTTGAAATTATGGTTTTGTTTTCTTTTTTTTGTTTTTTGGGTTTTGTTTTTTTTTTTTGGTACCAGGGATTGAACTTGGACTTTGCACTTGGTGAGGCAGTCAGTGAAAACACTGAGCTAAATCCCCGGTCTGAAATTATCTATCTTGAATGAATGAAACTTTGTAACATCTACCTTATATCTTCCAGTATCCTCCTCTCTTCTTGTCCTGGGGGTCACCATTCTGGTTTTCTACAAGCTGAACATTTTCCATTTTATATATAAATAATATCATGAAGTTTTGTCTTTCCGTTTCTGGTTTATTTCACTTAGCATAATGATTTCCAGATTTATACAAGTTGCCATCAGGAACAAGTTAAATAATACTCCATGATATACATGTGTGCACAATATTTAGATTGTTTTAATATCTTGGTTATTGTGAAAAATAGAGTGATGTGCATGAATGTATAGGTTTCTCTTCAAGTATTAATTTCATTTCCTATGGATAAATACTAAGTAGAGGGACTGTTGGATCATAATGTATATTTAATTTTAATTTGAGGGTAAACCCTGCATTGTTTATCATAAAGAATAAAAATTTACACAAAAACTTATATGTTTCTCTCTTCACAACCCATCCAACACTTGCCATCTCTCTTTTTATAACAGCCATGCTAAAATGTATGATATACTATTTATGATTTTGTTCTGTATTTCCATGATGATTAAAGAAGTTGAACTTTTTTGTGTGTGTGCTGGGGATTGAACTCAGGACCTTGTGCTTGTGAGGCAGGAGGCAGCACCACTGAGCTAAATCCCTGGCCCCCATGTTTTTAATATACTGATGGAACATTTCCTTGTTTCCATTTGAGAAAGGTACATTCAGATCCTTTGTTCACTTTTAAAAATCTGGTTATTTATTGTTTATCAATTTCTTTATAAGTAAATCATGTATCCTGTTTCATGATAAAATATTTTATGTCATATACATTCGATAATATTTGAACAAAAAAACGATATAAGGACTGGGATGGTAAAATTCTTATTAAAACGTTGTGAGGTAATACATCACAAAAAATTATTATTTATGTTAAAGCAAAATGACCTAGAATATCTTGTTAAAAGTTAATAAAAATGAATACCCTGACAAAAAAATCATAAATGTATTGAATAGGGTATTTGTAAAATTAATTTAGGCAATGAACAGATATATGAAAAATATGTAAATGAGATCTCCATTATTTATCAGATTAGAAAAAAAATGAACATATTGACTATAACTTGGCGACAATAGCACAATTTTCATTTAGTCAACTTTTTGCTCATATATTCCAAATCTAAATATTGCATTGTCTTTGAACAAACAATTTGCATTTAGATATTTGTTTATAAAAGATAAATAAAAATATAAATGCATACAACCAAACTTTGATCTTGAGGTATACTGTACAAACCAACATGTCATAACCACAGAATTAATTGATGTCTTTAGGATAAAGATTCTGCATTTATTAAGTAGATGTTAAGAATATATGATGACATCAGACTTTGAAAAAGTTTCTTACACTAAGGTAGATTTTGTTGAGGCATGACGGTACCGACCTGAAATCCAGCTGAAAAGAAGATGAAGATAGAAAGATGGCTTGAATTCAGAATTTTGAGGCCAAAGAAACATTGTCTTAAACCAACCAAAGAAAAGATCATTATCATTATAAGGGATATTTACAAAGATGTATTGATATAGTAATAACAACTACTATCAGCACCTGTTGCCTGTTGCTTACATTTTTTTTTAAATAAGTGGGTCCTGATTCCTCTTTCATCCATTTTTTTTAAAAAATCATTCAAATTACTTTTCATTGAATCATTTTTGGCATTAATTACTGCAAAAACATTTTGGGACCAAGCCCTTATCATCTCCAGATAAGCTTACTGCTATCGGGTAGGATAGAAATTTATGGACTGACTGGTCACAGGTGTTGAATGTGCTATGGATTTTTTTTTCATTAATTTTATTGGTACATTTTAGATATATAATATGCTGACTTTCATTATTGGGAATTTGTACCTTTACATAATATATCTTGGTTATTTTTTTCCCCATTCCTCTCCCCTCCCTTCAACCCCTCCACCCCTCCCTATTTATAAAAACTTTGTTTCCATTTTTTTCTTTTTTCATATTTATTCCTTTCCCTTCTTTCTTTTCCCCTTTGGACATCACTTGTCATTCAAGAGATGCAAATAAAAACAAAGCTGAGATTCCACCTCACCCAGAAAGAATGGCTGCTATCAAGAAATCAACCAATAGCAAATGCTGGCGAAGTTGTGAGGAAAAAGGAACACTTCTCCACTGTCAGTAGACTAGTGAAACTACTGTGGAAATCAGTATGGAGATACTTCAAAAAACTACTATTAGAGGTCCCATGTGACTCAGCTGTTTCCCTGCTAGGTACCTTCCCAAAAGAATTAAAAGAATCATACTACAGTGATATATATGTCCTCTCATGTTCATAGCAGCACAGTTTGTAATAGCTAAAACTTGGAAATAGACTAATTGGAGACAGGATAAAGAAAATGTATTCTTTTTTAATATAAAATGGAGTACTACTCAGCCATAAGGAATGAGAAACTAGAGACATTTATCGCTCAATGGATGCACATTGAGTCCATACTCTTAAGTGAAATAAATAGGACACACATGTGTAAAAACCACATAGTTTCTCTGGTGTGAGAAACTGAAAGTGTAAATAAGGAACAAAATGTATAACAGATAATATTGCTTACATCTTTATGTGTTCTGCACATAGAAAATGTTCATGAAAAGGGAATACTTCATATAAGAAACACAAATATGAACAAGAAAATGGCATTGAATACATTGTTATAAAATATAAATATAATATAAATTTATATAAAATATAAATATAAAAGCAGCAAAAATTATTAAAACCATTTTCTTATAAAATCATATGCTTAAATGCATATTACAGTGTGATATCTGAAAGGTTTTCTGCAATGCTTGTGTCAGGATACTGGATCTTAGAATAAATTTTACTTCAGTCTATGTTTCAGTATTTCATAATTGTAAGATTAGCCAGTTATCATGAAGCTGAAAAATCAATAATAAACTTAATTTTTGAAAACTAGCAATGCATTCCATTAGCAATTTTACTTGTGAGTAAATAGTGAGTTCAGAAAACATCGAATGTTATTGCATAACACAATTTATTTGTAAATTATAGGTAGAAAATAGGGTGATTGCATGATTAGTTGGAAATTTTATCAAAATATATTTTACAACCATAGACACTATACGTTTCAAGAATCATGGTCTGTCAGTTCTTATATAAAAGCCAAACCTAACAACAAAAATTGAATTCTGTAAAAATTTCTAGTTAGTGTTTTTATGGAACCACTGTATAATTAATTGAATATTCAAATAAATTAGGCCTGTTTGATATACTTATGTCTCAAGATTTTAACCTTTCTTTGATTTTTCTGTGATTTGGGTACTTATTATGACTTTTCCAGCTATGATTATGTATTTGGCTATATTCCTTTTTCCATGAGGGCACTTTTTCCTATTTATCATTTGAAGATCTGGATTGTTCCTTCACCTCTACTTGAGACTCCATTTTCTTTCTAGTATACCATCTGCCTAATAGACTTTACTACTTGGGATTATCATTGTAGATTCTCCTGAAGAATCCCAGACACTGTGATCCGTGTTTTCTCATCATTAATGAAAATCCTTCTCATTTGAAACAGATTTTAGTAATGAGATTTTCTGCATGCTCTTATATAATTTACATTTAGAAAGGTATGATCATTTTCTATGCCTCTGGCATTGACATATATTGAGCATCCAGGATTTTCTCTCCCCCACCCAAATCACACTTGTAGCTCTCTATAGAATTAAAAGATTAGTGTGTATTACCATTAACTCTGAGAAAGCAAGATGTTGAGGCATGAGTAGATATTAATCAAATAAAAACATCATTAATCTCATCATTTTATCAGTTTTATAAAGAATATATTATGCATTCAAAAAATAATATTTTAATGATATATAACAACTAAATTAGATTAATGACAATATCATTCTGAACAGAAAATGGAAAGAAATTGCATTTTAGGACTTAAGTCAATTGGCATTGGCATATTCTTATATTTGAAGGATGCTCTGAGCTGAAGCAAAACATTTTGTATCCGTGAATAATCTTTCATTGCATTTAGACCTGAGATACTAAATTCTGCCATGCCTAACAAATCTTTCTTAATCCCCCTCTTCCCTTTATCTGAAATTCTAATATATGTGGATTTTCTTAATATAAACATTGAAACTTTTATTTCCTAAGAAAGAGAAATATATGAAGGTTTGGTAGAGAAATGATTGAATTAGGAAGAAAACTTCATGTATTATCCATTAATAGGTTTTTCTGATCAAATACAATAAAAAAGTACTATATTTTTAATCAAAATATGCAAGCTGATCTAGGGATTTAAATACAGGTTCTAACAGTAATTGTGACCTTAGTTTATCAGAATTTTAATTTCCTTGTTTGTTCATATTTTGAAGGTCCCATAGAGCTCTTTGAATGTATACATTCTTATAATGATATACAATATATTACCAAAAAAGTATGTGATTCAAGAAACGATAAATAAAAAAACCAATGATTATACAAAATTTACTTTCAAACTTATCCTTCTTGATAGTCCTCACAATCAAATTTTTCAAATTAATGTTTATTTTTTGAGAGAATGTGCAGTCATGATTTTCCTTAGGAAAATACACACATATGAAGGCTTTGTTTCATACTAAATGTTTCTCATGTCCATACTAAATGACATAGCAATTTTAAATACTACTATATGTGACATTCTTTATGTATTTATTTGTGTTTGACCCAACTTAGGCATTAACTAAAGGAAGCTTGCTTAATAGAAATCACTGAAAAATATTAGCTCCATGGTGGGTGCCTTCTGGATTTCCAGCAAATCCAAAGATGGAATTAGAAGAGCAAAAGTAATATTGGCAGAAGGGCCTTTGAATGTTAAAGAGAGTGCTCTGGTCTGTATTCCCCATATTCATATGCTGAAATTTAACTGATAACAGTACTAAGAGGTGGGACTGTAAGAGGTGATTAAGTTATGAGAGCAGAGATATCATGAGTGGATTGGTGACAGTAAAAGAGGTCTGGAGGAGCTGTTTGCAGCTGTGGCCCTGTGTCTCTATTGTGACGTGAGGACATAGCAGTAGTCCCCTTGGTAGCAACAAGCCGTCAACCTGGAAGAAGGGAGAAGCCCCCTATAAACCCTAAGAATGCTGGGTTTTTATCTTTTTCAACATCCAGAACTGTGGAAAATAAATTTGCATTATTTTAAAATGACCCTGTCTATGGATTTAGAACAGCACCAGTGGACTAATAAAGATGTCCAGAAGTAGAGAAAAGCGGAGAATTTTCAGACTCTATGCATGTTTGAGCCTTGTGATAGGAGTGAGGACAGACAGGAGGGCCTTCCCCTCCAGTGCATCTGAGAGTGTCTCAACTGGGTCAAAAGGAATTCCAATGCAAAGATTGCCTCTTAGAGGTGTCCCCCATCAGACAGAAATTATCCAAGTGTAGTGTGCTGACTTTACTCACTCCTTGACTGACAGCAAACAGGAAAACTTGGCCTAGGAATGAGTGCCTGAGTGAAATATTTCTTTCTTATCAAATTCACAGGAGATCATTCTTTGAAGAATTTCGTCCTGGACATTTTTCCAATTGAGTAAGCATATACATTAATACTTAATGTATATTTATTATTATTATTTTTGTATATTTATTTTTTATGTGTATATTTATTTGTATATTTATTATTATTACTTAATGTATATTTATGTATATTTATATATATATTACATATAATGTATATTTATACTTAATGTATACTTAATTAATTAAGTCTGAATGACTGCATATTTTCTTAACTAATGAAAGAAGTATTTTGGTTGAAGCATTTATTGAGCAGGAACTATGGGAATCATTTGTACATTTTACATAAATTATTTCATTAAATTTGCATTGATACCCTTGTGGTGACTCAGTTCAACAAATGAGTATCTGGAATATTTTGGTAAGAACAAAATTGTATAATTGCATTACTACCTTCTTAATGCACACCTGTGGAGACCCTCTGAGAAATCTTTGTTTGATTGTAAGTCTTTAATTAAGTACTGTATTATGTTTCATCTGGATACAGTGACATTGATATTGGGAGTTAAGACGAATAAACCTGTAACCAAGTGCACGCATTGGAGAGTGGTGTATAAATATGAATGGGAAATTAACCTTGAAGGAATTTCTTCTAAAATTACTTTCTATGATGTCTGTCAGGTTTGTTCTCATTACTATCTACCAGAACATGAGTAAGTATGCATTGCTGAGAGACTTAAGAATGCATATGAGGAATGCATGCTGGCAAAAATGTCAGCAGCATTAACTGAAGATGCATGAAGTAAACATATGCAAAATTGAAAAAAGCATAAAGATATTACACCTGTATTACAGACAAGGTAATTTTAAAAAGCAGAAAAACCAAAAGAAGAAAAGGAAAGATAAAACAAAAAATAGAAACTAATATATTAAGAAAGTAAAAACAGTTACAAAGTAAAAGTTGGCCTACTAAATTACAGGATTTAAATATGCAGAACACACTGAAAAAAAATCAAACCACACAAATCCAAAAATGTTTTCTTTGTCTTAGACAAATAATATAACAATTTGGAATTTTCCACAATTTGTGATAATGTCATTAAAATATAATAACTCAGTAAATAGTGGTACAGCCTGTATATTAGATTTTGCAAATAGTTAATTTTCTCCTGAAGTTTATTATCATATTGAAGAAAATTACAAAAGTATGTGCCATTTGCTTTTGAGATTTGAATTACAAACCAAAATATGTACATATTTAACCAGAATTTTAAATGGCATATGCCATGGAGCTGAAATAAAAAATTGAAATTAAACATTTTCTGTACAAAAATGGGATGTACATTTATTAATTTCATTGTGTTGTTAATTTTGGGACTTTACGTTCATTAATCAATCCTAATTCACTTGTGATTAAAACAGATTATCTACTGAGTGGAAATTTAAAATATATTACAGGATGAATTTAGTAGAAATTTAGCTATACCTGTGTACTATGAAAATGTGAATTGTACTGAATCTATTATATTTATATCAGTGACAAATATATGTTCACATTTTTTAAAAAATCTATTATTATAAACAAAACTATTTAGACAGACTATAATCAAAAAGACTATTTAGTGGACAATGTTTTTCTTTTTTTTTTTTCCAGTGCTGGGGAATGAACTCAGGACCCTGTGCTTCCAAGGCAGGCTTGGTGCCCCTGAGCTAAATCCTCTGCCTGACTGTCACTTTTTAAAAGATATAACAAAATTAAATAATTTAAAAAACAATGCACAGCTATAATTCAAATAACTGTAAATTAGATGAATATATTTAATTTTAATGTGTTTGTACTAACAGGTAGACATTGTACCTGATTAATAAATTCTTAACATTTTTAAAGAATTTTAGCCATAAATACCAATATGTCAAATTTTTAACATCTATTATTATTAAATATTGATGGAGATAAGTGAGATATTTCAACACATACACATTACAATACATAAACAAATTCACTCTTTCTTTTCCCGTATTTCCCCAATCATTGCCAACTTTAGTAATCAGAAGATGTATAATTAGTATATGTGCTGCCGAAGTGAGCACTAGAAGATGTATAATTAATTTGTTGTGCCAAAACCAATTTTTTACATGTCTGTCAGATTTCATTATGTCAATTAAAATATTGAAAAGTGTCAATAAATATGACACCCACATCAACAGAGTATATGATCATCTCAATAGGTGCATGAAAGGTATTTGGTAGAATCCAATAATTCTTCATTATAAGACACTGATAAATTAGGTGTAGAAGAAACTTACCACAACATAATAAACATTTCTAGTAAGAAAATAACTAACATTATGCTGAATGAAATAAAATGGAAAACTTTCCAACATCTGTAACAAGAAAACGATCCCCATTTTCATCACTTTCATTAATCATAGTCCTAGAATTCCTGGCCAGAGCAATCAGGAAAAAGAAAAAATTGGGGGAATCCAAATTGGGAAGAGAAAAGATCAAATGGACACTGTTTACAGATGACAAGATCTCCAACGTATCACTAAAAAACTATTAACACTAACAAATGAATTCAGCAACATACAAAAAATTAACATGCAACATTATTAGTGTTGTTACTGGTACATGCCAATGGCAAATTACCAAAGCAGATGTCAAGGAAGTAATCACATTTATAAGAATTTTTTAAAAAACTCTTAAAATGCCTAGGTACAAATTTAATCAGGGAGGTGAAAGATATCTATAGCTAACATTATAAATTATTGATGAAAGTTTGAAGAGGATATTGAAAAGTGGAATGACATCTCATCGGAATGGATTGGAAAAGTCGTTATTGTTTAAATGCCCATACTACCCAAAACAATCCAGCAACATTCTTCACCAATATGCAAAAATAGGAAAAAATTCTAACATTTATGTGGAACCAAAAAAAATCCACACATAACCATCTTGTCAAAAAACAATACAGAAGGCATTACATTACCCAACTTCATAATATGCTGCAATATTATAGTGATCAAGACAATGTGGTATATAACCATAAAACAGACACATAGGCTAATGGAACAGAATAGAGAACCTACAAGTAAAATCCAGCCAGCTGATCTTCAACAAACATTTTAAGAATATTCATTGGAGAAAACACAGTTTATTTCAATAAATAAAGCTGGGAAAATTGAATATCCATGTGGAGAAGAATGAAAGTTGAGTGTTTTTTTTTTAAATAACAAAACACAACTCAAGATAGATTTAAAGCTTAAACTTAAAATCTGAGATGATGAAACTAATAAAACAAAGCACAGAGGTAACACTAAAAAATACGCACAAGCAACAAAAGAAAAATAGACAAAAGGGATTACGTCAAACTAAATGCTTTACAGAGCACATAATCTTTGAAGTGAAGAGAAAACTTTCAGAATGGAAGAATATATTTACAAACTATGCATCTGAGAAGCTATTTTTATCTAGAATGTATGAGAAACTCAAAACATTCAATAATAAAAACCGAAATAAAAATAAGTAATAGACATTTCTCAAAAGAAGATTAAATTATTAATAGTTATATGAATGGACTGTTCAGCTCATTAATCATTTGGGGAATGCAAGTCAAAACTACAAGAAATATCACCTTTACCTGATGTAAATGGCAACTATCAAAACTAATAAAAACAAAAACTGCTATCAAGGATGTGGAGGAAAGAGAACATTTGTACACTGTAGCCAGACATACAAAGTGCAATGAAAATTCTTCAAAAATTTCAAAATAAAATGACTATATCTTGTAAGAACCCCACTACTGCATTAGTAGTCATGTCCAAAGGACATTAAATCAATATTTTTAAGATACTTCTGCAACCCTGTGTTAATTTCCACAGTATTCGCAATAACCAAAAATTGAAAATAACCTAAGTGTCCATCAGTAGATGAATGGATAAAAAAATGTGGCATATATACACAATGAATACTATTAAACCATAAAATAGATGAAATCCTATTATTTGTGACAAGGATGCAAACAGAGATCACATTGTGTATTAGTCAGGTTTCCAATTACTGAGACACTATACTTGATACAGACAACTTAAAGGAAGAAATATTTAATTTGCTTTATGGTTTCAGGGGATTCTTTTTATGAGAAACTGACCCCAAAGAAGAAACTTCATGTTGGAAGCATGTGATGGAGCAAAGCTACTTACTTCATGTCAGATGGGGCAGAAAGCAGGGGAATACTGCCGAAAAGGAAGATGCCAGAGACCATATGTAGCATGTAAAGTCATGCCTCCAAGACATTCGCAGATGTATCCCAAAGTGTGCTTTACTAATTCCTTAGGTGTCTCTCAGGGCAATCAAGATGACACAATTACTTTTAACCACAACATTGTATTTCTTATCAACATCATACTGGAACACATCTCTTAAACTATGTTTAATCTGTAAGTAATCAATACATTTCTGCATAACATAATACAGCTATCCTGTTTTAAACACAATAGTCACTTTTCCAAAGTCTCAATAAATATCTAAGGCTATGTTTCTTCTGAGACTCAAGGCAAACTCTTAGTTGCTAATCTGTGTATAAATAAAAAAATATGTAATCCAAAGAAACAGTGGTGCAGAGTAAACATTCAATTCCAAAATGGAAATACGAGGGCCAGGGATTTAGCTCAGTGGTTTCGCTGCATGCTGTGCAGGTGGAAAGACCGGAGTTCGATTCCCGGTACCAAAAACCCCCAAAAAAACACAAAATGGAAATATATAGAGATAAAAGAGTAGAATTAAAACAAGACCAAAACCTAGTAGGGCAAGTGTTAAATCTATGAGCTCCATGCCCAGCATCCAAAAACACATGGTGGTGAAATGTAGTCTAGAGATCTTGACAGCCCCATCCTATGGACTTACTAATTGTAGTCTCTCTCTTGGGATGGCTCCACTAATGCCTTATATCTTTACTCATATTTTTTAGAGTTTACTCCAATGGCCTTTAGTCTATTTGCCAATTGTGTCTTCATCTGAAATTCATGAATCTGGTCTTTATTGCATACATGTTTATCATGATTATGTTCTACTGAGCTCTGAATAGAATCACTCATCAATTTCTGCTTCTAGCACTTAAGGACTTCTTTGCCCACCTGTCCAAAATTTTCTGAACTCCTCCTGCAAGCTAGTTTTAATTTTGTATTGAATAGTGTTACTTAAAGACAATAGATTGTATGTTAAACACTTAGGCCCAATTTTTTTTCAAAGCTGACATGACTATTGTTCCTGGAAAAGCCATCTAAATTTCTGAGTTTTGGTTTCCACTTAACTGAAAAATTGAGGAAAATGAAGATACTTCTATCATGGTGCTGATATGAAAACTACATTTCAGAATAAACCAAAATATTTACAGAGCATTTCATGTAGTGGGTGCAAAATTTTGTTTATAACTGGGTGTGTTAATTTAAAAAGCAAATGCCATCAAATTTAATATTATAACTTGAAAATTTATACTTCTTATGACTGATTAATTGAGAACATTCCAAGTTTAAAAACTCATTAAAATCTGAAAAATACATGTAAGGTATAATTTTCACTAAACTCCATTCTTTCCACATGCTTAAAATAAATTCTTTCTTACAGATTTGTATGAAGCTTTATACATGATAAACAAAAAAAAATTCAAAATATTTTATATGTAATAATGTAACTATATTTATTTTCAGAAAAGAATTACCCACAGTAAATCAGATGAATTTGAAAAAAATGATGATTAAAATTGCTGAGGCTCCTTTCCATGGAAATTTTTAGTAAAAGTTGAAATATTTATATGATCTGAAGAGAAACCAGAGTATTGCTGAGGCTTCTTGATCTTACATTGTACTTCATCCTCATTTTCAAATGTATAAATTTACTATATAGAGAATTGATTTGTCCTTTGTTCTCACTCCTAATTCTTTTATAGCCTTTCAGTAGCATTGTTTGAATGTAAATCTGAAAATTGAAATTCAAACATTAGGGTTTCAACTTTCATAGAAACACTGAAAAAGTACAGATTGAACAGAGACAAGAACACAAAAATTTTATCTAATATATTACAATTATGATAGATCTTTGGTGAATTACAGAAGTCTACTTTTTGATGCTTATTTCAGTGGCTATGCATAGAATAAGATTTCATATGAAGTAAAATAATTCATTCATCTCCATGTGATTTTCATAGACATAGTTCCTTATAATCTTTATCCATAATAGTGATTTTTACATTCTTGAAAAGAAAAAATAAGAAAAGAAAAAGAATATGTCATTAAGTTGAACAAAGTTTTGTTTGAAACCATTTGTATGGTAATTTAATCCCATGAAATGTATTTCTAAATTATTTTATAAGACTAGTAAAGTAAAATCTTTTGGTTCAGTAAATACAACACAAAAGAATATAACCTAAGAAGAAAGAACCCTTTCTTCAGATCTTTTCCAAACAATACAACTTCATATAAGACAGAACCAAATATTTACAATATATAAGCCCCAAGTATATTTTCATAAGCTTTTATGAAAAGAATTGAGACCAAAGCCATAAATTTCAGTATAACAAAATGAGTAGAAGGAGAGACTTTGAGTTGTAGAAAAAGTCTCTTTGAGATAATACAGGACTGAACCACTGAACATCGGGCAACTTGTAAACCAAAGAAAGAAGGTAACGGATTATTTATATCTCAGATACTTTAAATACATAAAAAGAATAAGTATTTACTACATACTTATTTTCTTTTGCCATTATCATGATTAGTTTTCTTTAGGAAACCTTTATGAGCTTCTGCTTTAATTGATTTTTTCTAATGCAATATTTAGTCTTAGTGTAATGATGTTGATAATTTCATTGAATAAACTTGGACCTAGAAAGTGACTTTTTTATCAACTTAGTAATTTTTAATTCAATGAAAAAGTCTTAAGAGTCTTTAACATTAATAATATTTATATTGGCAATCATTTTTACCTAAAATTAGAAAAAAATACATAAATGTACCTTCCATCTAATTTTGTGCAAGGAATATTAGCTATCAACAAATAATTCAGCGTATAAATTATAGTCCTTTGGTTTATTCTTACTGTATAATATTTTGTGTATGGATTTCAGAATTAACTATTTTTGTCTGTGCCAGAGGAAGTAGATACATTTTCTTTCATATGGTCAATCTGTACTCTAATTTGTTTTTTTATGTATCAATATGTCTTGAACACTGAACTATCACTAAAGGATGAACTATCAAATCTACTCACAGAATTAATAGATTTTATCCAATGTGACCTTTACAAATAATTACTAGAGAGTACAAGAAAATAGTTATGTTACCAATACAGCATCTGTGTTTGTTAAAGTTTTCTAATTTAGAAATTGATGTAAACATTAGCTCACACACATTAGGTTGGACAGTATTAAAGAAATGAATTATCCTGATATCCTTTAAAAGGTAAGGAAATCTTTTTTTGTGTGAATTTTGCAAGAGGGAGAGAGACTGGGGTCAAGTGTGACTAAAACAAGAATAAGCAGGAATTTATATCCAAGCAACAGGGAATGAGAATCATCAGATGGAAAATTACTAAGAAGAGACTTCAAGGGTGGGTCAATCATTTAAACACATTAACAGAATTCTTGCTGAAGGCAGGCCAGGAAGATTACCTATCAAGAGTGGAATGATTCTTCCTACAGTGATTTGCCATTTAAGCTTGATTGTCATCTTGAATGAATTACTAGACTCCCACAGAGGTGATTAGATGATAAGGGCACAAATCTTATAAGAAGTTGACTCCATTGATGAGTTCACAGCTGAATGGTCTATTAGGAGGTATGGCTTAGAGGGAGGAATGGGGTCATAGGAGCTTGACCTTGGGAACTCTATCTGGTCCCTGGCCTTCCTCTCTGTTCTCTGCTTCCTGGGTGTCAAACATGGACCAAAACCTCTGAACCTGTGAGTCAAGAATAGACCTCTCACCCTTCAAGTTACTTCAAGTACAAGAAAGGTGATTAATACAATTGACTTAGGGAGATTCTTTTGATAACTAGACTAAACAGGCTGAAGGCAGAACTGATGAGGCCTGTTCAAATAAAGGATTGAGAGAAATTAAATTTGTTGGACATAATATTTTTCAATAGTTTTAAGGTAAAAGGAATTAGGTAATAAGTATAACTTTGTTGAAAACAATTGCTCACATAATGCTGTCTAATGGCATTCTGATTATAGCAGGCTATTGAATGTCACAGGACAACAAAATAAAATTGTAACATTTTTTCAAAAAGTATTAATTCACAGGTAACTCATAAGGTTAGCAATCTTAGTGGTGATACAGTGCATTAGAATTTTTTTCTGATAACATTTTCTTTATAGTTCTCTTATTAATAAAAATGTTAAGGCATCATATGTAGAAACCAATTTTACTGTCAGTTAACAAAGAAGAACAAGTGCTCTGTAAAAACACAAAGCTATAATATGAACATCTTTTGAATTCCTGGGAAGTAAAATTAAGTAATTATTATATTATTGTATATTATAATTATGTTCTGTTATATAATTATTATATTTTATAAATTAATTAATTAAAAACATAATCCAAAGATTTCAATGACATCACAAGTAAACTTTGTGGAATTAACAGTTATAGATCCCCTTGTAATTGTGGTAGCAGCACTGTTTCTTATGTAAAAATAGTCTGGAAATAAATGATTATATTTATCCTATGAAGAACAGTTTCATACTACACAAGGGGAGTTAAATCACTAGCAGCTGATCAAAATGATATCACAGCCAATGATGTGTAAGTCACCATGAGAGAGATTAGCATAGATGAGTAAAGCAGAACCCAATTGAGAAGACAAATCAGTTTGCAATGAAGTTATTTAAATGATAGTTTCTGCTAGGTTTTTTGACATTAAGTATAACAATCATATTTAAGGCAATATACAAATATAACCTCATATCCATAAAGTTTAAATGTGACATTCTGCTTCATATAAAGCTTATATATGATTATATATTTTATGCTAATTTTACCTTTTTTTAATGAGTATGTGTATGTTTTCTTTTTTACTTTTTTTTTTTCTTTTTTTTGGTACCTAGTATCGAACTCAGGACCTTGCGCTTGCGAGGCAGGCACGGTGCCACTGAGCTAAATCCCGGCCCTGTGTATGTTTTCTTTTTTAGTTATATAGTAACAACATTTTTACATTTTTCAGTGTTAATAAGAATAAATATTTTAAAAATGTGTAACTTGTTTTAAAATTCAATATATTCATACATGTACCATAGACATTGAGTAAATATTTTAAAAATATCATATTCGATAGCTCAAAGAAGATTGAAAGTAATAATTTACTTTCCTGATATTAAAATGTCTTTATCAAATGCAGTTTTATAAGTAAAATTTGAGAAAGCCTAAAATAGCATAGCGATGCATGCATACACACATATATGTACACATATCCATATAATATATTTTCAGCTTACGTTGATATGAAAGACTGTAAGTCATATTGCAAGTAAGTATGACTTTCTTGATGGATAGTCTCAATTTCTTTGTGCTTAATATTATTGGATGTTACTCATTAGTGAATTTCTAACAAGTTTCATCAGAGTTTAATATAGATCAACAAAGTTTCATCACAATTATCTTCAAGATTAGCGAATTCTGACTGTTAGTATTTGCTGTGACTCTTTTAGAAGAATGCTGATGATGTATATAGGACTAAAGAGAAATACCACTAAGAATGGTGAAAATTATCTTGTACAATATTATTTGTCAATTTTTATTCATAGGATAACAGAAAACACAGACTTGATAGATAATCTCAGAAAATCATGCAGATGATTATGGGCAGACACCAAGAAAAAATTATTTCCGCCTCATAGCATTATATTTTATGCACATTGTAGATTCAAGGGATGGAAAATATCAAGTTTTATTCTTTTAAAATTCATTCTTCTCAGAATATGAGCTTCTCTTTGACATTATTTCAATATAAGAAATGTTCAATCTAAAAATCTATAGGTTTTGATATACATAAAATATTTTCCTTATGGAAACAACCCAAAAGCAACTATTGAAAATAATTCAGTTCTAAGGCTAAATACATGACCCATGTGTTAAATAAAGTTGGCATGATATATATTTCCTTTGCTAATGAATTGTATAATTTAATTCACCAGGAAAGAACTTGGCTCTGCCAAAGTAAAGCTCTTTTATTTATTCTTATCACATAGTGTGGAGAAAGCTTTTTTTTCTGAATGAGGTCAGCTTGGTTTCTCCTGCATGCAGACAAACTTAAAAGAAGGGCAGAAATATAGATGGCAGAGAGAAGACTGCAAGCTTGAGCCTATACAGGGAATTTATTGAGAGAACTGCTAATGAGCATGACACACTGATGGAAAATGACTCTTTTAATACTATATAAAATGAAAACCCTGAAATAAATATATTTCCAAAATTTCAGAAATACCTAATCAAACAAAGATATGTAAATATTTCAATAGTTGCTTTTTTTGGTTATTCTAATCATTTATTGAGTAGTTACTGTGTGTCAGGCACTACATTAACTGCTTTGTCTGCATTATCATATTTCAGTTTACAAGGCTTTTTTACAGATGAATATGAGGCTCAGAGAGAGGTTAAAGTACTTGTAAAGGGGTCTCACAGCTAGTAGAGTACATCAGCATGTTATCCATTCTGCTAGGTAAATTCCCTAAGCTAGGATAACCCTGAGCTGTGGTTAAATTCAAACCAAGAGCTATATTCACCTCTGTGACCTTATAAATTTTAATCTCTGTTTGCTTTGAAGAGTTTATAATGTTTTGTCCACCCACTCATGTTCTGAAGTCTTTTTTGTAGCAATAACTATTCAAGATACTGAAGCTTCCAATAATAATACAAAAATTTATCATGATGAACATTTTATTTACTTCTCTAGCTTGTTAGGGAGAGTATTGTAAATAAGGATTTTACTGTCTATTTTGTCAGATTCAAAGAATGAAAGAATGCTAGTATCTTTGAATATACCCTATTTTGAAAGTGGATAGTGGAATACTTCCTGTTATGGTTGGGACCTAAAATACCCCACCCCCACCCCCCAAAAAATCTCATTTGTTAAGAGTTGGGCTTTCAGAAGGTGAACAGATGGTGCAACTCTAACACAAACAGTGGATTAATTTCCTGATGAGATCAAAATTGGGTGACATTTTTGGGGGATAATTGAAACTTAGATATAGAGCTCAGTTGAAGATAATGGTTATGAAGGCATGAGTGGAGGCCCTGATGCCTTGATATTTCTGCCTCAGCACACGCTGAAAATCAATGGTGCCCACTGACCATGGACTGGAAACTCTGAAACTGTGAGCCAAAATAAATCTTTCTTCTCCTAAGATTGCTTTAATTAAGTATTTTGTCACTATGACACAATTCTGACTAGCAGACTCCTCTATAGTGAAAATACTGTAAAAATCTTTATGAAAACACTTAACTTTTATTTAAGAAAACAATATATCAGATGTCATGGAATTCATTTTAGAAATTTTAATATCATTATTAAAGTAACATATCCAAAACAATATCCTCTTTTTATCATTTGATAAATGGGTATTTTTTGTCAGGCCATGGTATAGAAAATGAAAAGATTTATTATAAATCATTCATAACTTAATATATTAAAGAATTTTGAGGATATATACAAAACTACAAGTAGAAAAGTGTTTATTTCACCCTTAGGGGTTCTAAAGAGCCTGCCTCAAGAATATAGACGAACATGTTCAGATTCAGCCCATCTCTGAATTGTTGAAGATCAAAAGGGTCCATTTTCTCCACATAACCCTCTGGCCATCTAAAGTAAACAAAGTAGGGTAGGTACTCACTGATTGCATTTACTTTTTAATCTTGCAAGGGATTCCTTCGATGAACATCAGTGTTATTGCAGAATAATATTTCCTTTAGCAGAGAGTCAAAGGCTAAGGAATATACCATGATTAGCCAGAATCTAACTTAAAGTTGGAACAGAGTCAGGATCTGCCCCATAATTCTCCTTTGTTTTCAGTTTTTGAAGGTGTGTGTGACCATTTCTTATTTTTTTTCATATCCAGTAAGACAACTCCCTAAAAGTTGGATTTATCTTTCTAAAAACAAACAAGTCCTGCTTCTGGTAACTGACAGCACAGTTGCCAATCCACAGCATGGTGCACCAGCAGCCTTCCATGAATCATGGATTTCTCATTTTTCCATCTATTAACCTTTCTGTTACCAAATTACATCTTTCAGCGAGTAAGGATCATAAAACGCTCAAATGGTTTGGATTATTTCTTAGGGTACTATGTACTGTAAACAGAAAATAATGTCAGTGGGGTTGAGAAGATTAAAATTGGTAACATTTTTAAAGCAAGATAGTGATGTATTCAGATTTGCATTTCTTTATTCTTCAGTGTCTGAACTTGAAGTGAAGAGATTAAGTTGAAGTTAAGGAATCCAGTAGCATATTTAGTGTAAAATAAAACAAAAGAGTTTTTAATATAATGCTAAGGAAAAAGAATGTGTATAAAAACATGAAAAGTTATGATTCAAAATCAAGCACTTTGAATATAGTAGATAAAATTGAGTAGTCCTATTAACTGGATTCTGCCCTTGACAACTTCTAAGTCTGTGTACAAATGACTAATGTAAAATAGAAGTAAAATGGAAATTGCAGTTCCTATGAAAAATACATGTATAAATGTCCAGTGAATAGAATATTCTTGTTTTCATAAAATAAGCCAGGAATAGAGTTATGGCTGACAAGTCTGTCTTTCATTAAGTAACATTGATGAGGGAGAACAAGCCTGAATAAAGAATCCTCAAAAATTCCTAAGACAAAAAAGGCAATGTAGAGAGAGTACAAATTATTGGAAAAAAATAGACTTGAATCTGAGTTCTGCTTTATCCTCTCTAAAGCAAGATATTTATTCTTCCCTCCTAGAGGTATTATAAATATTAGATATGTGCAAACAACTGGGATGTCTGACATATATATCCTTAACAATTAATACCTATTATTATTAAAAAAGAATTTAATCATTTAGAACTTCCTCTGTTCCTGTCCATTAAAATATGTTCTGAAAAAAGAACCAGAATAGAAACTGATTATCAAATCTAAAAAAAATACTTCTAAGAATGCATGAACAATATTTAGAGTCAAATTTACAGAAAGGACAGAAAAGAGAAGGGAACCTCAGAACTTGCATAAGGTCTTATTAAATGTTAATAAAAACATACAATACTATGATATGCCTTCTTAATAAGAATTTTTCTTCATTATTAATTGTCTGTATAATGTTACCCTTTTTTTTTTGGCACTGAAGATCAAACTCAGAACCTTGTGCTTGCGAGGCAGGTGTGGTGCCACTGAGCTAGATCCCCGCCCCAATGTTACACATTTTATTTGCACAAATAACACATCATTTTGTGAAAAGATCTTATAAAAGTATGCTAGTACTGCCACTGAAAAAGCACCACATACACAATGGCTTATATAATAGAAATGTATAATCTCAGATCTGGAGCATAAATGTCTGCAATCACGGTGTAGTTAATTTAGTTCCTTCTGAGTGCTCTGAGGAAAAATTTGTTCCATGCATTCCTCTAGCAATTGATGGGGTTCTGCCAATCTTCCACTTTCCTTCACTTCTAGAAATATCAGAATTTCTGCCTTCATCTTCATATGAGGTATCCCATATGTAAATTTGGTGTCCACATTCTACCTCTTTTTTTTAATTAAATTCTTTTATTGGTACATTGAAGGTATACAACACAATTAGATTTCTCATTGGGAATTGTACCTTTACATGATGTATCTTGGTTCTTATTTTTTCCCCATTCCTAGCCCTCCCTTCACCCCCTCCACCCTTCCCTATTTACAAAGGCTTTATTTCCATTTTTTTCCATTTCTCATCATTTTTCCTTTCCCTTCTTTCCTTTCCCCTGCCCCTCCCACTACCCCTACCCCTTTGGACCTTTTCTTCCTATTTTACATTATCAATTATTCCTTCTAATCATTGGTACATTTTAGGTATACAATATAATGACATTCATCATTGGAAATTTGCACCTTTACATAGTCTCTCTTGGTTCTTATTTTTCACCCTTGCCCAGCCCTCCCTTCAACCCCTCCACCCCTCCCTATTTACAAAAATTTGGTTCCTATTTTTCCATTTTCTCATATGAATCCCATTCCCTTCTATCCTTTCCCCTAGCCCTCCCACTTCCTTCTCCTTTGCCCCCTTTTCTTCCTATTTCACATTACCTATTACACATTTAGTCTTTATTTACACTTTCAGTTTCTCACACGAGAGAAACTATTCGTCTACTTCTTTTTTAATATACTGGTCATATTGATATGGAGCCCAAACTAATGACTTCATCTTAAAATATTACATTTGTAGCGCTCTATTTTCAAATTAGAACACATATATGCTATAATTAGAATTTCACCAGAAGAATTATGGTAGCATAATTTAACACATAGGCTCCTAATTTAACAAATAGACTACTAGACTTAGAGAGAGTGTTTTTGATCAACCTTCTTTCATGTAAAACAATGAGCCTCATATCTACAGGGAGACTGAAAATTGTTTTTTAAATTCTGAGAGTGGTGGTGTATGCCTATATTTGCACCACTCTGTGAAGCTGCGGCAGGTGGGATCACAATTTCGAGCCCATCCAAGGTAATGCAGCAAAATAACAAGATTTTATTTGAAATTTAAAATAATAATAATAATAATAATAATAATAATAATAAAGTAAAACGAGGGTCAAGATATAGCTCAGTGTGCATGCTCTGGGTTCAATCCCAAGTAACACAAACACACGCACACACACACACACACACACACACAGATACACACAGAAGAAATAAAGAAAAGAAATAAGAAGACACATGTAATAATATATTTCATTTATTCCATTTTTCCAAAAATATTATTATTATTATCTGTAAACAACATAAACATAATAAATTGATTTGTGTTTCTTTTTTATTCTTAAGTTTTTGGAATTGTATAGGAATTTATTTTACCCTTATGGCCCATCTTGACCCAAACTAGCCACATTTCCAGTACTCATCAACTCTGTCTAGCTAATGACTACTGGACTGAACAGAGCAACTCCAGAGCAGAAGTTGTCCATTTGTTTGTTTTTTCCTGTTAATATTTCTTTAATCTCTTGAAATAGGGATAAGTCAAAAGATTTATTTGTATTAAAATTTATCATAGGACCTGGTAATCACGAAGCAGATAGAACTGGGTTTCTCTTACTATTTTCTTCCATTTGTTTTGTTTTGTTTTTATTTTTGCAAAATGAAATTGCCTTAAATAAATGGCATGAGAAATAGAATATTTATTCTTATATCCTAAAAATTATCATGGAGTAATCATGCGATTGTGTTTAGTATTGTTACAATGGCCAGTGTTCATTTTAACAAATTGATTTGACACAAACATGGCCTGGCTACTAAAGAGGATAAAAAATACTTAATAAAAATTATGTTTGTTAAATGAGTAAAACATCGTTCAGTGCATTTCTATAATTACAAAATAATTAGCAGTTAGTCCATGATTAATTAATTTCTGAGCTCTGATTACTGAACATAGGTCACTGAAAAATCATACAATGATGTGTATAAATAGATGTCATCTCAGTAGTTTACTCACAAGTTAAGAATTTATTATGAACCAACTATAATATCAAATATATTAGCCTTTTAAACTGAAAAAAGATTAAAACTTTTCACTTAACTTAACAAAAACAGTTTATGTAAAATGACAGTCTTGGAATTGTACATGTGAGAGAGCTCTATTTCTTTACATTATCATTTAGAGTTAATTTGTGCTTCTGATATCAGAAGGCTTAATAGCATTTTAATTAAAACTATACAGATCATAAATTTTAGTCATTAGTTACTACCAACATGTATGTGAGTAGCATAGAAACTCCCCTTTGTTCTTTTTTTCCTACTTTCCACTTGATATTAAAGGGATAATTCATGACTATTTTATACAAGTTTAGTGCTTTCCATCATTTATTCACCTCTGTAGTAAGTCTAGATTTTTCTGTTCTGATAGAAAAAGCCTACTTGTTGTCAATAAACATCTTTCCTGATACAGTTTCCTATAACTGTATAATAAACTGTATAATAAACTGCATAATAAACTGGGATAATGATTATTAATAAAATTGACAAGACACATGGAAATGTTTTAAATGATTTTTCCCTGTTATAACCCCACCATGTACTTTTAAAATATTATTTGATAAATTAGCAGATCAGACTTGCAGAGTGACATTCTCAAAATGGATAGAAAGAACCTGCTAATACATGCTGGCCCTGTTTACTAGCTATGTGAATTGGAAAAGTTCCATTGGTTTCATGTGTAAATTAAGAATAATAATACTGTATACTTCTTAGTATTTTCAGAAAGAAATAAATGTATTAATAAATGTATAAGCCATAGTAGATTTTCAGTGCCCCATAAGTTTGGCTGATATTATATCTTCTATATTAATATATAGTGACAGTTATTTGGACAAAGTACTATACAATTGATTAAAAATTCAAAAAGAATCAGAAATTTTATACTTTTATTTTAAAATAAATTCAATTACATTATAATTTCATAAATTATACAAATAGAACATATAGAAAATGCATACCATTTGATTAAGTGTCTGATATAATAATTATTTCTATTAGTAAAAGCAAGAAAAGTAATTGGTTTTATGAAACTAGTGTAATATTGATCCAAAACTGATACAGAAAGTACAAAAACAGAAAAGTATAGGTCACTTTATCTTAGAAGTTGCCATAAATCTTTGATACATTATTTGATAAATGTTTTTGGTACCTAAAATGTTTTCATACCAGCAATAAATTAATAGCTTATTATCAGCAAATTTGGTCCTGCAAGATGCCATAAAAGCAAACTAAAACAGAAAACCATTTTTATACAAAATTTTTGACAGTGTTTGAAATTTATTTTGAACAATGATAAGAAAAAAGAAATAAGGTCAGTAAAAGTATCTACATAACATTTACAAATTTATAGTTGAAAAATAATGGGAAATCTTAGAAGCAGTCCTATAATTAGAAATAAAATTATGATTTACAGACTTCAGAAATGACATTCAAAATATGCTGATGTCATGGTGGATGGCAGAAGCCAACACAAGAGGATGGTGAGTTTGAAGCCCCTCAACCTAGGCAACTTTGTAACTTAGACTTTGTCTCAAAATTAAAAGGAAAAAAGTAGCTGGGGATGTAACTCAGGTAAAAGCCCTAGTTCAGTTCTCAGGGGGAAACATACACACACACACACACACACACACACACACACACACACAGAACAGCACTAGAATTAGTACCAAATAACCATATCTAATACAATAATGCAGTGTAATCACAGTCGAGCTTATCTTCTAATTACTAGCCTGCTACCAAGTATTGAGGATCTTGTTAGTGCAACAAAACAAAAATAAATAAAGACAGTATAAATTAACAAGGAAGCCTAGTATAAGAGCTTAATAGAATTACTGAATTTGATATTTTAGTCAAGTGAAAGATCAAAGACATCTGCAGCAATATTCTCTATTTGGGCTAAACAGGAAATAAGGTATTTACCATAAATACAAAAGGTACACATTAAAAAGTATCTTGAACAAAATATTTATAAAAGCATTTGGGGATATAAAATAAATAAGAAGATTTAAGTGATTGTTAATAATCCCAGAAGGATTTTGTGTGGGAAATACACAAAATTATTTTTAAATTTTTATGAAAGAAGAAAGATTCACTTATAGTCAAGAAATGTTGGAAAAAATAAAAAGTTCAAAAGAAAGATATAAAACTTGGAAACAGCCCAATTGCCCATTAACTGGAGACTGGATACCGAAAATGTTGTTTTTTATACAATGGAGTACTACTCAGCCATAAAAAATTAGAAATTAGAGATATTTATAGCTAAATGGGTGCACATCAAGGCAATACTCTTATGTGAAACAAAGAGGACATACATTTGTAAATACAGAATAGTTTCTCTGGTATGAGAAACTGAAAGTGTAAATAAGGACTAAAAGGTATAATAGATAACATGAAATAGTAAGAAAAAGGGCAAAAGGGAAGGGGAAGTGGGAGGGATAGGGGAAAGGAAAGAAGGGAATGGAATTAATATGAGAAAATGAAAAAATGGAAGTGGAGTCTTTGTAGATGGGGAGGGATGGAGGGGTTGAAAGAAGGGCAGGGGAAGGGGGAAAAAATAAGAACCAAAACAGATTACATAAAGGTGCAAATTTCCAATGATGAATGTCATTATACTGTATACCTAAAATGTACCAATAAAATTAATTTAAAAAGTACTATTACAAATTCATCATGAGTAAAATTGGTGACACTAGCATATTTTTAGGCAAATAAACAATAGAACAAATAAGAAAAAGAGACTCATATCATGGGGAGTTGTAAATGACAAAAGTAGCAGGCAGAACCAGTCAATTAGGGAAAAAGGATTATTTGTTGGAGATAAGAAAATTAGCTTGCTTCATGCAGATTAATACATTAAATCATAAAACAACCCCAAAAGCCGGGTGTGAAGTTGCATAGTTGTAAACAAGTACCCCGGGGGCCTTAGCCAAGAGGATTGCCAGTTCTGAGCCCAGTCTGGATGACTTAATGACTTAGCAAAGTGGTGTCTAAAAATGTTTATTTTTTTTATTTCTACATGTTTGCGGTGCATAATGACATTCCTGGTGGGGAATTGGTACAAAACACATCTTCATTCCTTTCATTATCCTGTTTTTTCTATTTATTCCTTTCCCATTTGAGAAAGATCTATCTCCCTACTTTCTATTATCTAACTTTTATTTTACTTTTTGTTTATTTTTTGGTTTCTCATATAACAGAAACCATGCAATATTTAAGTGTGTCTGATTTATTCCACTTAAAATTATGATCGCAAGGTGCATCCATATTCCTACAAGTTCATCTTTTAATGACAGAGTAGAACTCCATTGTGTATAAATGCCACATTTTCTTTACTCGCTTATCTGTTGATGAATATATGTGCTGCTTCCAAGATTTAGCTATTATGAATTGTGCTGCTATAAACACCCATATACATATATCGCTGTAATATGATGTCTTTAATTCTTTGGGGAAGATATATAAAAGGGAAATAGCAAAATTCAAAATAATTTTGTTTAAAAGGGACCCCAGGAATGTTACTCAGTGGGATGCTCCTATGTCCAGTCTCCAGTGTTGAGGAGAAAATCAAAATACAAAAAAAAAACCCCAAAACTGACCTCACAGTAATAAAATTTGTATGAAAACAAATTTACAGAACTTTGAATTATAAGTAAGAAAATACTCAGGTAAGGTTGAAATAGTGAATGATATTCTTATTTGAAAAGCAAAAATAGCAACAACAAAAGGAAAACCGGTTTGATTTCAATCATGTGTTGTAAATATTTCATTTTCTATGAAGCATTCCACAAAAAATATAAGTAATGGAAAAATTTGAAGAAAATTGTTACATAATGATATCGAATTAAATGTTACATATTTTAAAGTCTATACAAATAAACATGTCTTGATTGATAATCCACAAAAAATAAAATGGCTAGTAAGAATTTAGTAAATGTTCAAGTTCATTAATCATGATAGTAATACATATTAATACAATAGTTAAATATGAATTTGTATCCATCTGAAAGAGAAGAATGTCAATTTAATGATGCAGTTTGGTAGTAGATTGTGCAAAAAATTAAGTCCTCATCAATTTTAGGTAATAATATAAATGTTCACTGTCACTAAATCACATTTAGGCAATATCTTAAACTGTCCAACAATTCCACATCTAAGGCATGCGTTAGAGAAAAATTTAAAAGCTACAAGCATACACAGGAAACCATTCACTGCAGTATTGATTGACATAGAAAATACTGAAACACCTTCAAAGATTTCCAGTTGAAATATAAAAAGATGTAGTTTAAGATAGTGACATAAAACATTAAAAATAGTACATCTACACATATCCCAAGTAGTAGTTAAAAATAGAATATTCAGTAAAGACCAGAAGGAAAGAAAGAATTCTCAATGCAGAATAATAAGAAAAATACACATTAAGTTATGTAGCTCAATGTTATATATGTGAGGTTTATTTGGGGATTAGGGTTTCCTTCTATAATAATCATGGAGAAGATAAAATATGATCCCCTAAAGGAAAATATACATTATAAATTGCAGTTTTGGATTAATAGAGAGGTATGTGATTGATTTAAAAACAAAAATGAACTGGATAGTATGTACTTGCACTCAATGTAACACATACAAAAAACCTTGGTTGAATATTTACCCAGATATTCTTATGGAAACTATTTATCTCACACATTAATATATGGTGTGGTTCAATTCTAATGACCAATACTTTGATCTAAATATTCTTTTTGAAACATTTCAAATACTTTAGAGATCTTTGAGGAGAAGAAATTGTATATTTTACTGCTGGCTCAAATTTCCACTTAATGATTTTTGTATGAAATGTATAGCAATAGTCTATCCCTAGTTGAAGTTTTAGCTAATTGACCTATCTGTGTGCATCATCAAGATTTATTTATATGGATATTTACCTTTCATCACTAAAGCAAAGAATAATTTTAAAAGACAAGGTCAAAAGGAAATATGGTTAACCAGAAAGCATGAAATATATGGAATAATTTTAAATTTGATGAATTACATCAAATAGGTACAAAGGGACTTTATTTCTTTATATGATTTACATAATTTGCATTAACTTAGTATCTTCAAAACATGGTTGCCTTGCTTTTAAAAATGTCTTTTATTGTTTCCTGCCAATCTTCAGAATTTTGATAAGCCTATGCTTTATAGAGACCAAATTATTTTTAATTGCATATAATCATTTTTCTGTATGAGTCATTAGATACAGATAAGCTACAGTTCTTTAAATATATATTTATTTTCACAGAAATGAAGCTATTTTCCTAAAGGTAATAAAGCCCTTGATATAAATGGAAGAATAGAGTATACCGTATTCAAGCAATGAGAACATGAAAGGAGCATTATTCCATAGTTTACAGGAAATTGCAGTGGATAATGTAAGTAGATTATGATTTTTCAAGAGAACAAAGAGAATAAGATATTTTTTCCAGAAACCTGAACCTGAGTCATGAAGTGCTGTAATTATGAGGTTTAAAAATCAATTCTTTTCATCTTAGGAAGCCAGTATTTTATCTAAAATTAGAGCTACATGAAAAGGTGTATGTGAGCTAGTTAACCCTTTTTACTGACCCTTCCCTCTTCTCTGTGGCCAAATGCATTCTGTATGAGAACAAGTTGGTAGTAATTCAAACAGTTAATGTTTTATGTTAGCATTCAGTACTAAATGAATAAGAAAAATTCTTGAGATTCAGTGACGAAAAATTTCATGAGATAACAGTCTAAAACCTAACCACAATTTAAACTTACTTGCATGTTTTAATTAATTTAAAATCCTGAAATAAATGTTATATTTATGGACCTTGCTAAAATTTCAGTATAAACTTTTTATTAATCTGTTATTAAACTATGGCAACAAAACATTAAAACAACAAAAAAGATATACTTCCATAGATATAGTGACTGGTTATTTACTTCAATGCATATGAATAACTGAAAAGTAAGATCACTTAAAATTTTTGTATCGCCATATTTGAAAATTGTGATGCATAGTTGCTTATAAAATGGAAAAACCCTAATACACAATTATCCTTCATTTGGGAGAGTATAGTTCAAAGAAAACCATAAAAACAATTACCTTTTCATGCCCAACCATGGATAGTGCACTGGATCCCTTTCCTGGATCTATGACAAGTTGACAATAATTATTATTCTAAAGCAAACTCTGAGAGCAGCTACTTGGCTCTGGCAGGCTGTGCTGTAGCCAACAGCTGAGGCAAAACTTTCATTTCTGTCATTCTTTCCAGCTTTCCAATGTATGAAGAAAAGTGTGAAAAGAGGTTTTTAAAAACTGTTGAACATATCCCTGTAGATGATAGCTTTATGAATTTGAAGGCTAACACATCAATGACAGAGAGTGAGGTCAATGGTGTGAAAGTTGTATCTACCATTCTGCATCCTATTTTCTATAAAATACATGGAGGATATATTGAAATTCAGAAAAATTTTTTACAAGAGTTTGGTCAGTGACTTCATATGAGTGACCCCAGAACCAAACCCTGAGTTAATGAAATAGTTTACTTTGTAGGTGATATCAGGAAACCTCCACAGGGGATAAGGGAATTAATGTAAAGACTGTGAGTCAGAGGTCTAGGACTACTGTGATGAATTACTTGAAAAAAAGGAACTTATTTTTCTCCCCAGTACTGAAACCCAGAAGACTGAAGACAAGATATTCTCAGAACCATGCTCATTGTAAAAGCTCTAGAAGAAAATTCATCCTTGCTTCTTTCAAGTTCTGATATCTGCTCACGTTCTTTGGTTTGGGTTGCGTAATCCCATTCTCTCTCCTTCCAACAGCTTTCTTCCTTCTCTGTGTTTGCCTTTTTCAGCCTCTGGAAGAACAAATCATTGGATTTAGAGCCTATTCGAATGTAATGTGATCCCAAATCCAGACATATATCTAACACCCCTCAAGAATATTATATTCTAAATTTCTAAGTGGCTATGATTTTTTGGTAGACACTATTCAGTGACCACAGGAAAATAGCCAGATACATGATATTAAGCAAGTTACCATAATAAGTAAATGGAGCTCATTCATAATGGAAAATTCTGGCAACCAATGGAAAACTGGAACTTCATTCCACAAAAGGAAGGGATGATGACCCCTCTGAGTAACTGGTTGAGGCTGCTGGATATGAGGAAAAGGAGGCTAATTCTGATGGTCATGTTAAATGTACAACGGATTCCACTGATCAAAGGAAACCTTATGGCCACAAGATGCAGACACTGGCAGGTGAAATTCTTCTCGCCACCATGATGGTAAGACCTCAAGCTGAATGGCTAGGAGCCAACAGCTTCTGCTACAGCCTATTGGTTACACAAATATCATTTCCATAAATCTCAATTTATGTTCCTTTCAGGGGAAAGTCTTTTAAGAAGCTTTAGTAAATGAATTAAGTAACTAATGCAGAAATGTTCAACATAGAAATATTATGTGAGAAGAAAAGCCAATCTTAAATTTTGATCAACTTTGTAAAAACCCATAGGAAAAAATGGATGATAAAAAGGTAAAATCTCTACTTACCAATGGTCTCGGTTTTGAGCCTTGGTTTTGAGACTGTCCAAGCTTGTTTGAATTAGATTAGTGATTTACTGTAGAAGAAAATGGTCCCTTGCTCTATTTCTTCATAAACTCAAAACAGTACAGCACTAAGTCACTTTTATAAAGGAGAACAGGCCATATCTAACAAAATTCCTGATGGAGAGAAAAGTTATAAAAATCCTGATAACACAGATATTTACTTATATATCAGTCCAAAAATTGAAGCAGTACTTTATGATGTTCTTTTGTAAAAGACAGAGAAATATTATTTTCCTAGAAGAAAAATATAAAATATGGGAGGGAAACATGCCCCTGGAGACCTGAGTTATTGCAACTCAAGAAGTCCTTTGTTCATAGGTAACCAGAGACAAATATTGATTAGGGTCAATTGAAATCATCTTATAAAATATAATATAGCAAAATTTTCAGTTGCTATCTGAGGTAAAATAACAATTGCATACTAATTTCTAGTAATTAACTGTCAACTTGACAAAATAGTTTGTTGTTTGCCTGCCGTTTTTCTTTCTTTTAGAAAAAGGGTTGCAAATTATAAACATCCAGTGAAGAAATATTACCATAAATTTTGGAGTGGCTCTACCACTATCTACTCAAAAATCTTGAACAAAAAGCAAAATACATCACTAATAAGTAAAATGAGTTCCATGAACAACTGTGATTGATTTGATGGAAGGAACATAGTTCATGTTTGCCAATCAGACTATGCAGTCTTTGTATGTATAGTGATTGGGTTAACTATCCAACATAAGGTGAGTTAGCCCACACAAGATTATCCTCAAATGTATACTTAAATATTCTTTAAATGTACTTTAAGTGATGAGGAAAAGATCCTTTTGGTCCCTTTAATGGTCCATTTTATGTATCAACTTGACTAGACCACAGGATGTCTAGACATTTGGCCAAGCATTACTCCCATGTCTAAAAGGGTGTTTCTAGATGAGAAAAAATTCTGAACCAGTTTACTGAGTGAACCAATCTCTCTCTACTGAAGGTGGGCCTCCTCACAAAACCCGTTAAAGGATTCAATCGAAGGAAAACACTGACCTTTCTATGGGAGTAAGAGGGCTGTCTGACTGTATTGAGTGGGTACATCATTCCCTTCTTAACCTCTTGAAATAGCTCTTTCTGGGTCCACAGCCTGTCAGATATCTTCTAGAACTTCACTTTGTCTTTCCACTTCAGGAATTTAGACTCATTGGAACTACATAATTAGATCTTCTGTGTCTCACTAGAGATATTGAGACTTCTCAGTTTCCATAATCAGATGGGTTGATTATTTCTACCACTCTATTTTTTCTTTCTTTTTCTCAGATCTCAAGAATGTATTTGATCTGAGAGCTGGATACTCTTATCACAAATATCTAAAAATGAGAAAGAGATTTTGAAACTTGGCAATATGTACCAGCTTGAAGACTTTTGGGGCAGGCTAAAAATATAGAGATTAATTTGAATACATTTTGGGAAAAATATGATATTAAGGCCCATTTTAGTAAGCAGTAAATGAAAATTTAAAAAAAAATAGGTCATGGGTCTCTGGAAGAAAGGCAATCCTTACAATAAAGTAGAAAATTACTTGGCTGAATTATGTACCATTGTTTTGTGGAATCTGAGAGCCATGAAATGAGATGCTTAGCTAATGAGGCATCTAAGCAAAATGATTAAAGTACAGCCCCATTGCTCAATGAAGAATGAGGAAAAGAAAGATAAAAAAGAATCATTAAGAAAAATGGAACCAGAACAGGAAGATTTTGACAATTCTCCACCTGTCTATATTGCATAACTCAAGATAGCTTGTTCTGAAAAGAACTTTAAGGGTACTGCTGAACAATGTCTTGATATAGATCAGTAGAAAGTGTGAGGAATAGAGAAGGAATTACATCAGGAGGAATTTCATCTTGGACTAAAGAAAAATAATAAAATGAGAATAACAAAGGAAAGTTGCCAGCAGGTATCATTCTTCAAGGGAATAGATGAGGAATCTCAAAGTCAATTCAGAGCTCATCTGGCCCTTCACTCCCACTGCAGGCAGAGGGACAAAGCTACTTCCTGTTGTTTTTGGAGGTTGGGGCTCTCACAGAGACCTAAGGGAGGAGTGCTTGAGAAACAGAGGAGAGAGTTGAGACACAACCACCCTTGTGGGTCAAAGGAACATGGCTTTGAGACAAAGAGTATTTCTTTTGAGCCTTAAGAGATAATGTAATTCTCTTGCTTAGGTTTTGAACTTACTTGGGACATGTCACCCCTTCCATTTTTCCCATTTGAATTAGAAATTTCCTATTCATGTCTACCATCCTATTTTGGAAGCCCATAACTTCTCTGGTTTAACAGATTAACAGATAAAGGAAAATTTAGCATGAAGATGAATTGTACATTGAGTCTCACCCACTTATCCTTAAATTCAGTAATAGCTGAGCCGTAGGGCTTTAGATGTAAGAGTTGGTGCTGGAAAGTGTAAAGAATTTTGTGGGCTTTGAGGTAGATTAGATCTGTCTGCATACATTTGAAGAGCCTAAGGAAAATATTATGAAATGAATGCTATCACTTGTGAGGAAGTGACTAATATTTTTTTGTTAAGTTTGATGGGCAATTGGGCTATTTCCAAGTTTTAGCCATTACAAACTGTGCCACTATAAACATGGGTGCACATATATCGGTGTGGTATGATTCTTCTAATTCTTTTGGGAAGATAACCAGCAGAGGAATAGCTGGGTCAAGTGGGACCTCCAATCCTAGTTCTTTGAGGTATCACCATACTGATCTCCACAGTGGTTGCACCAGTCTGAATTCCTACCAACAATGGAAAAGGATTCCTTTCTCCCCACAACCCCACCAGCATTTGTTGTTGGTTGATTTATTGATAGTAGCCATTCTTTCTGAAGTGAAGTGGAATCTCAGCGTTATTTTCATCTGCATCTCTCAAATGACCAGTGATGTTGAACAGGAAGTGACTAATGTCAAATAAATTGATTTGACCTTAATTAGATTAACCAGATGCCCTAATAAAGAAGAGGAAAACACAACCTTCTCTCTTTATCATGTGAGAATAGAGAGATGGTAACTCTCTGCAAGCAAATGTAGAGGGTCCTCTTTAGAATCCAACATGCTGATACACTGATCATAGACTTGCAATCTGCATAACAGTGAGAAAACATTATAATTATTTAAGCCACTCAATCCACAGTATTTTGTTATGATCAACTGAGGGGACTGGACAGCAGACCTCATGTCATTGCTGATAGTCTATCAAGGCAGTCAACATTAAAAATAAAGCACAGTTGAAAGACAAGAGAAGTCATATCCATCTCATGATGCATGTGTCTCAATTAATTATTCCTTGACTATTCAGATATAACTAATCCATTTTTTCCTTGAACTAAGCTGAATTGGATTTTTTTAACACCAAAGATATCTGGAAGATAAAAATTAGAACTCTTCATAAATGCAAATATCCCCATAGTCTATTTCTAAAATACACATTGTCATAATAAGTGATGTTTACCTGATGTTGAATGTAGTGATTTTATTTTCTACATCAAAATGCTTTACTTCTCTATTTTTACATTTTCCTATAGGTCTATAAATAAGTGTAGCAATGGAGACTGTGTCATTCCACTCATTTCTGTCTTTATTCTGTAGAATATAATATATGTTTCAGAAATATAAGAAAGACATGAGAACTAATTATCTTAGATTTTTTTTTGGATAAAATGAATAAATCAAAATATCTTTACTACTATATTTTGCAATTTTTTTTGGTAAATTGGCCAGGATCATTTCTTGTTTCACTTTTTTGTCCTCTTTGTTTTCTATTATATTATAAATTTAACACCATATGGACCTATTCCTCACAAGATTATATATAATATATCTAATAATAAGCTACTGTTTGTGAAACGTCCTAAAGATCTCACATGTTAAATCTCTAAACAGATCTTTGGGACTATTGCCACTCTTTTGTGGGAATGTTTGCATTTTGGGTTTTTTTTTTGTTTTTTGTTCTTTTGAGACAGGTTTTCCGTATGCAGTTCAGGCTGGTCTTGAACTCACTATGTAGTCCAGGCTGGCCTCAAATTCATAGCGGCCCTCCTACCTCAGCCTCACAGCTACTGGGATTACAGATGTGACCTGCCAAGTATTTTTTCTGAGGCAAAGTTCAATAATTTTTATCAGATTTTTGTAGAATCCATATCAGAAATCTACTATCCACTCCAATAACAGGAAGTGTGCTTTCTGGCATGATTTGGGGGCAAAGAATAACTTTTGCTATTCCTAATATCACACTAATATATGTGTGCACCTGTCTTATCCTTGTAAGGATGGTCCTTCCTTCTAATTTTTATTCTATACTAAATTACTATAGAGTCATGAACAAAGTAAAAATAATGAATATTACCAATTTCTGGGCACATTCTAGTCATTTCAGAGTTAATTCTTTATAGCAGTATTGAAATGTGGCTCAAAGAGTCCCAAAAGAATTTAAATTATATTCTCTTAAGCAGCTGTCACAGTTTTGGCAAATGTGCCTATGACCTCCTCTTAGATTGCATCTGTTTCTTTAGAAAGATTCTTGGAGCATTTCTTTGTTGTATTTTTTTGGTACCAGGGATCGAACTCGGGTCCTTGCGCTTGCGAGGCAAACGACGGAACCACTGAGCTAAATCCCCAGCCCTATTGGAGCATTTCTTGAAATACAGGTTGAGCATCCTTACTCTGAAAATATGAAATTCAGAATACTCAAAAAAATGAAACTTGTTAAATGTCAACATCACAAGTGGAAATTTTCATAAATGATCTCATGTGACAGGTTAAAGTCAAATCACACTCTGAAATTACTGTAAAAAATTACCTTTGTGATATATGTAAGGTCTATATGAACAAATTAATGTTGGTTCAAACCTGGGTCTCACTCCCAAAGACTTTCATTATATACATGTAAATACTGCAAAATCCAAAATCTGGAACACTTTTGTTCCTAAATAATTCTGGTAAAGAATATTCAACCTGTACTAAGAAGTGAAGTTCTTATACTAAATGCACTTGATTTTGAATTTGTTTACATTATGTTTAGAAAAAAACATAGTGTGAGATTTTTCAAAAGTCCAGATCTGACTAAATTAAAATAATTCATTCAAATACTTTATTAAGCAACATTATTTTATTTATTTCAAGGCAACATGAGAAATAGGTAGGGTTCAGGCCTCTTTGACTTCATATCATCTTTTTGTTGTTGTTGTTGTTTTGTTTAGTTTTGTACCTGAGATCGAACTCGGGACCTTGAGCTTGTGAGGCAGGCAGTGGAACCACTGAGCTACATCCCTGGCCCAACTCCCTATTATTTTAATGTAGAGCCAGAGATATAGCTCAGAGGCACAGTGCCTGCCTGGCAAGCAGGAGGCCAGGAGTTCCATCCCTGGTACAAAAAAAAAAAATTCAAAAACATATTATCTTAATGCAAGTCTCATACGTGACTCAGTGTACATAATTTCTTCAGACAGACTTATTTTTTTTATTCTTTAAAAAACTAAAAATAATTGTTACTATTTCACAATGGAAAGCACCTG
>NW_004624874.1:3942082-3963384 GCF_000247695.1 Heterocephalus glaber
CCCAGATTGATGTACCCTGCAAAACTATCTTTCAAAATTGATGGAGAAATAAGATACTTTCATGATAAAGAGCACCTCAGGAACTTCATAAATTAAATAGCATAATTGGACAACATTCACCTCATAAAAAGTAGTTGCTGGGAGATGTCTATGTTATTTTGTTAAAGTGAATCTTGAATGTCCTTGCACATTTTTTTCCCTTGCTGTTGCTTTTATTTTTGTTTTTGCTTTGAAATAGAACTGGCCGTTTACACTGCTTGTGATTAAGTCTTTCTTCTTTTCATTATTTCTCTCTTTTACAGCATTTAGTGGAGATGAACAGACACACTTTGATCTCAAATGAACACTTGATATGGCTTAGGTATTTCATATTTGACACATATGGAGAACATAGAGATTGACAGCATAGAAATGTAAGGCGGGGCAATTTGCAAATTTTATTTTAAATGCACAGGTGTGAGTTTAGTCAACCTTCTCCTGGACATAGCATACTGAACAATGCTTAGTAAGCAACTTTAGAATGTTTACAGAATAAACAGATGAACAGTCTTACTCAGGGTAATTAATATTTAAGTGACAATGGGATTATGGAAAAGAACCGTTTATTGTAGAAATGTTTTATCTGACTAAACTCTTTTATCAGAAAACCTAAGAAAATCATTTATATCATTGTAATGAAGATTACATATGAAGAAGATCCTTTTCTACCCACATTTTGAAATTACCCTGTTCAAGATTTTAGAATTACTAAGTAAGAAGGTATACATTTTACTGAATGAATTTTGTGAATACAGTTAACTTACCTGTACTATTCTAATATGGCTTTGCTAGAAGTCAATGACTTTGCTAGAAAGTTCTACATAAATGTCCTAACATAATGTTTTCTTAATCCAATTGATTTTTACAAAAGAAAAAAATAATCTAGCAATTACATATGTTTGTGTGGAAAAGATATATATCTTAAGACTTTTTACAAGTTTTAATAAAGTGTTGTAAATTAAAGAATTTAATTCAAGAAAAATCCTCTAAATGTTAAAATATTGAAATTTATAGAGAATTTAGCTTATACTTTCAGAAGTGTATTTGTCTACGTGTGTATGCATGTGTCTATGCATTTTTTTGTACCATAACTACCTTAAAGATCTTTTTACTTGCTCATTCTCTCACTATGACAAATGTACCAAAAATATAATTCTATGTCCAAATTCCATCAAATGTGTATAGCAGTTTCTCAACATTGACAGTTCACCATCTATGAATCAAAATAGAAAAAATATTAAGTAGTGTTATAATAATCAAGCATTTTAACTATGAATGTTTATCATTCACAACAATCTCTTGATTGTTAGCTCTTGAAAGATTTTCATTCCCTTTGTCATAGTCTTTACCATTCTCTAATAAATAATGGCATTGGAAGTTACTTTCTTCACCAACTAGTATCATATTATGAGGGCATAATAACTAATCAGTCAAAACACAAAATAAATTTTAAAAATAATATCTGCATAGTATATAAATTATATTTAGATTGAGTTTATTATATATATAGGTGTATATGTGTATACATATGTTCATATAGATATATGTATCCATATTTTAGACAGATTTTTTAACACTTAACATTTACTTCTTTATTCATCTCTTAGTCAGCCTTTTTAAAATATGTTATTCTGGTTTTCCCTTATTTAAGCTCCTCAAATTAGTCAAAATTATCTCATTGAAAAAAATCACTTCACAAAATAGAGTAGTTGAGTGTTATGTATTATATTGTTATGATCAGTTTCTTCAGCTTTCTCCTAGTACTTTTCTTTCTTTCTCACTTGTTTAGTTTTACTATTCTTCTTAACAAAAAGCAGTCTGTTAGTGGAGTCCTGCAATTTTAATAGAAATTAATGTTATTACTGAAAAGAAACCTTTTGCACTGGAAATTGGTGAAATGCCAGACTCTTGCTTAGTGGAATGAATGAAGTATATCAGATGCATAATGCATTTATTCCTGACTCATGGAAGGGGATTTGGCTTTCTTTTCTATTTCCCTGTATGAAATGTAGATAAGGATGGTTGTAATCGGGCCTGGGCAAAAATTCAAGGTGGTTGCCAAAACACATGTCTGTCTGACTCACAAGGGAAATGATAGCCTTTATCTTTAAACTCCCCAAATTGCAAATGTTTTATTTCAATCTTCTTTCATCCTGATTCAATTATAATTGCATATTTTTTTTAAATAATGAACTATACACCTACTGCCCAGCAATTCTTCTTTCACATTCTTTGATATATTCAAAGAATGGATGTAATGTTATATTTGGTTTGGCTTTGTTTTGTTTTCTTTGGAAAATAGATTAAATAACACACCTCTAAAGCTTGAATTAATTATTTGCCAAAAGCAATATTTCTTGTCAATGATAGTCTTGGAAGAAAATTTATAATTTTTGGCTGGGTTATAAAATTTTTCTCTGCAGTTACTTGAAAAGAATAATTTTAGTTATGGATATAGATTCTAAAACTGTAGTCAAACAATTTTTGCCACAAATTTTGCTGTCAATCTCAAAAGATTATAATCTAAATCAGAATGAACATAACCCCATATATTGTGTAGCATATACAGATAATTAATGCTCATTAACAAGTTAACAAGAAAACTAAAATCTAAATGTAGGCATACTGAAATTAAATTTGCCAAATTAACTAAAGGACTTGAAAAGCTCTAGAGTAGAAAACAATAACCAAATATTATTTTAAGCATTTGCTCTATGACAGGGATTCTTCACATCTTGTATTTGAAACACTATTCTTAAAAAGCCATCTTTGTAAGGTAGGTAAAATTGTTATCTCCTTGGGAAAAGTAGGATGACAGTTTAAGTAATATGTCTGAGCACGTGGCTTTTATTGAATTTGAACTAGTACATTTGACTAAATTTCACTTTTTGGCAGATAACTCTGTCCAAATTGTAATTTACTAAAAAATAACACAGGCAGTGATAGGAGATACTAAATCAAAATAGATAACTTGTAGAGATGACTTATTGGAAGAGCTCTATTTAACTAAAAGAATATAGGTATGAGGATAAGATAAATATCTAATATTAGGAATTGTCATGGACCATTCAGAGAAGTTTTGTGGGTACATCTGTCACTTTTCAATTTTGTTTTCAGTCTACTAGCCTAGACATTGATGTGAATGGAAACAGTGTGAAGTAATTGATACCCACATAACAAAGGCATTGCCTGCTACCTGAAAAAGATATTTCATTTCAGCTGCAGAATCTTTTTAGACATTGCTTTATAGGGAAGCTGTACAAACAGTATAGAATTCCTTTTTATGTATAAAAAATGGATATATATTGATCATAATTTATAGCAGGAACATATAGCTCTCACATGGCTGTGTCAATAATTACTAAGTTCTCCCAAGAGAAGTCTCTGATTTACTCACTCTCATGATTTTAGAAGTGGTGAAGGATTGTAAAGTGAGAGGAGATAAAGTCACAACTGTTAAAATGGTCTTTGTGTACTAGTTAAATCTCTTAATAGAAAAATAATATTTTCAGGGTTTTTACAAGATAATGTGACAGGACTGTGAAGCTTCCATATCATATATATATATATGATTTTATATGATTATATATAATCATATATATATATAAGTGCATTATAACTATTTTCACTTGACAAACTGCATTATTGATTTGCAAGCACCTGGAAACAGAGATTACCTATAATTCCTATCACACACAGAGCTTCCCGAGCACAAGCCCTTCATGAAATGAATCTACCTATAATAGAAGAGTAGAAAACTTTATTCTCATGTTCAGACTTTTTGTTCTAATTTCATAATGCGTTATTCTTTCTGGAAAATACTAAGTTGAATTGTGTTATATACATATATACATAGTATATATGAACTCCACCACAGTATATAATCTGAAATGGAATTATGTTAATAGTTTACAAAAAGTATTTCACCTCTGGGAATCCCCAAGAAAACTTCAGGGAATCTATTTGCTCAAAATAATTTTCATAACAATGCTAATATGCTGTTTGTTTTTTTCATTATGTTGCCATTTGCACTGATGGTGCCCACAGTCTGAACAACTTAGCAGGAATCAAAACAGCAGCCCCAAGGCAGTATAAATCTCCAGTTTTTACCAACACACACTCATAGAGTTGAAAAGAAGTCTATTTCACTTTAAAATGTTCCTAATGAAACAGCCAAAATTATTTAAACCTTAACTCTTAAGCATCTTTTAAAAATTCCATGTGATAAAATGGAAATCATATATAAAGCATTTCTCATGTATCCTACAGTGTAACAATAATCTCAAGAACAGCATATTAGGCTACTGTTTGATTTTTTTGCTGAATTAGCTCCTATATTTCATAGGCTTGGCAGGAACTTAGCTGCCTCCTGCCTCAGCCTCCTAGAGTGCAGAAGTTACAGGACTTTACCAATGAACTTGGCTAAAACCGTGGAGATTTAAATTTTGGTACTTCACAATTAATTTCTTGACATTCAATAAATGTGAATCAGGCTTTCACTTTAAAAAGCATAGTTGAGAGTTTTGATGTCAAACACAGATTTTTTTGAAACTATGATATTGACCACTTCCTATTTTAAGACATTTTATATGAGATCGATGGTGTAATTTTATTTGATATTTTGTTATGAAATGTATCAATACTAGAACTCAGTAAATCAATATTTTCCAAAAGACTAATATATGATGCTGCATAATTATATACGGATGAGTTATCCATTCAAAGAATGGAACATAGCAATGCATTTTAGCAGAATCAAGCCAGTATGAAAAGCATACTGAGGTGGTTTCAGATTACACATTTAAATAACTCTGGAAGAAACTACTCCTCATAACGTTTAAATGTAGTTTCATCAACCAAGAATAATGTCTCAATTTATTTACAGACATTTAAAAAATAGATTTTCCATTTACATAAATGGGGCTACAGTTTCTTTATTATAGTCACACCAAAGCAACACACTGCAATATATCGACTGGAGAAGAAGATATGAGAGCTGAAGAGCTTCCATTTTGGCTGAATTTTAGAAAATATGAAAATGCAAAACACTCTTCCTATTCAGTTTTTGTTTTGGGAAAATATATTTACTCTTTTATAAAATTTGTTATTTTAAAAGAATTAAGTATTTTCAGTATAAGTTTTAGTAGAGAAGTGATGTACAGATATAGACACAAACAGAAATATGATCTATGTAAGGAAAAGTTCTTAGACTCCTTGATACTTTTAAGGGTTGAAAGTTCCTTAGATTAATATATCTGAGAAATATAATGTATGATATATGAATATTCTTCAGTATATTGTCATGGCTTCCTCTCATAGTAGATTTATAACTTGACATGCACTTAAAAGGCTTATTAAAATGCAATATATTTATTTTATATCTTCTAGATCCTTTTTTGCAACACATCATTATTAATAACTTTCTATTTCTGTTTATTTGCTAATTTGTTCTTTTTTTATGTATCCCACTGGAATGTAAACGCTATTAGGTTGAGAGTTTTGCTTTTTGACTGCTATAACCCCATGGTCTAAAACAGTGTTCAAGTAATAGGTATTAAATGAATGAATGAAAATTAGTAAACCAGTAACATATTAAATCTCTTAATCTTACTTCATTTGGCATATCCCTCCCCATTTACGTATTTGAAGATAACATTCCCAGCTAAAAATCCTTATTTTTTCCTTTTCCCGAGAGGTTCAGAATAAAATGTCTTAAAGCATTTAAAATTCCTGGAGGTCCATACAAAATCACATCACCACTCCAGTCCCACACTGATCTCCAGATCCATAATCACTGTCTTGTAATGTGTAACTGGAGAATGTGGAACTATCTGCAATAACTGACATAATTGATTGTTGATAACAATTTCTATGTTTAGATACCCTCTTTATTGTCAAATGAAAAATGAAAACATAAAGACATTTTTAGCCTTTAATAATTAATATTTTAATGCTTAGCTTGAGCAATCAAATAAATATAGTCTTAGTAAAAACTGCTGTGAAAAAATAATGTAGTGTGTGGTTGGAGAGAGTAACCATAACGTGGGTATGTATGTGTATAATGTGGGTGAGGAGATGATCTTTTGCAATATACCCAGATAAAAAAATCTAGTTCTATGGGCCGGGGCTTTAGCTCAGTGGTTCCGTCTCTTGTGTTGCAAGCGCAAGGACCTGAGTTCGATCCCTGGTACAAAAAAAAAAAAAAAAAAAATCTAGTTCTTGAATGAAAAAAGAATGCACTTGAAAACCTCACAGGGCTCTAACAGTAAATGAAGTCAGCGAAGTAGGCAAAGTCTTGGTGTACTGCCACGAGTGTGGTAAATAAGCACAATGGAGTACTCCTCAGCCATAATGAAGGATAAATTTGAGTCATTTGTAGGAAAATGAAGGCACCTTGATTCTACAACTCTTAGTAAAATAAATGAGACACAGAAGTTAAATGTTCCAAAAAATATGTAGATGGGGGCTTGAAGAAGTAAAAAGAATTAAGATATGTTATTTACATCTACCAACTCGTCATTATAAATATAATTACATACTGTAAACATGTATCAATAAATCTTTTAAACATAAAAATCAAGCCAAATAATTTAAATATCAAAATAAAAAAATAGATGATAGAAAACAGAAGATAGATTGTGGAGATGGGAAAGAGATCTAGGAATGGGAGACATAGAAAGGAAGAGAGAGGAAAAATTAAAGAATTAAGATGTGATATGTGTATGATTCAAATATTCAAAATGAATGTATTTGTATATGTGACAAACATACTAATAAAAATGAGTGAATGACTGGAACTAGTTAAGAGGGATGAACAAAATATAACCTGCAGTCAGACAGGCAGGCCAGGACATCATGTAGATGCATGCAGACCTCCAGAAAGGGTTTTAATTATATTCTAAGCACAACTGGAAGCCACTAGAGAGGTTTACTCAGAGGAAAGACATGAAATTATTTACATATTAAAAAGTTAAAGGACAGAGAGAGGAATGTGAGCTATGTCATTCTGCATAATGTAATAGTTGATGCTGAAGAGAATGGATGTGGTCAAAATTGTCAACTTCTTTGCATGTTGAAGAATAGAACTTGTATTATGAGGGTTCAGATTTGAGAGTTCATTACATGCATGAGAAAAAAGATTCATAAAAATCTCTACTAAATATCTTTTGTTTATATTCCAATCAGGTAGGCGTTAAATACTGCTAAATTACATACATAGTGTGTGCTCACACCTATACAAATATATATTTCAGTTTTCACAAATACATCTTCAAGAAAACTTATAAAAGAGGAGGAATAAAGTTGCTTATAGAATACACAATTTGGGTAACTTTCATTTTACATTCCATTGTATTCATTGCACCCAACAGAGGTGTGTAGAAGTAGTTTTAAAACTATGGTAATTTTTATAGTGTAAGACCTATAAATAGTTACAGCTGTGGATTCTAATAAAATTGCTCTCCCCAAACTCAGAAAGACTGAAAGGAGGATATTATATACATAGGGCCGTACAGGTGGAGATTGCACCAGACTCTGCTGAGATACACCTTTTCATCTCACCTTTGTTATTATTGTTTGGTATTCTTTATATACTCTTGGGCCAAAAGTGCCTTCCAGTTATCAAGAGGAGTATTTGTGCGAAACTGTCCTCCCTAAGAGCACCGGCATCCATTTTATGTGCTCCCATCTTCAATCTCTTACACTAGATGCTAGAATCAGAAATTTAGAGCTGTTATCTCTACCATTCTTGCTGCATTCTGAAGTGAAGGTTTCCTATAAAGCTCACTGTCATCTAATTCTATCTCAAGAAGTTAGGGAGTGGTTGCATCTACTCTAAAGCCTTCACGGGTGGATCTCCTCTCCTACTTCTATACACTTAGTCTGGGAAGATTTTAAATATGTCTATATTTCACCTAAATTTGAGAAATGATCCCAGTGAAACTCTATTCCTTTTTTTTTTAAAGGATGTATTTTAGAGCATTTGGAAATGGAAATTTATACTACCTTATTCACCAATAATTTGAGTTTATTATGTCAATTCTATGTATTTCAATTCAGCGCAGCTCTAGATCCAGTCTTTCAGGACATACCTCAAATATTTTGTGTTGCAAATGTCTGGATCTAATAAGTTCATTTTCAAAAAGATATCTTGCTGCCAATTTAAGAACAAAACAAGCAAATAACTTCTAGTAAACTTAATAACAATTCATTGTATAACTGCTTCCTTGGTAAAAGAATTAAAGTCAAAGGCTCATGGTCTCAAGCAACTGTTAATAGTAAGTAATTACTGAGAATAAAAGAAGTGATATTTTGTGTTTAATATGCATATATTGGTGTCCAGTACTGGGAGAATCTAATCTATGTTCAAAAAAATTTCTAAAACCATTAGGTAGTCTTGCAGAAAATATGAATATTTGAAAATGATTTAAAATTATAATGAAGAAAAAATATTAAATATAATAAGTATCACCACATTGACAACTTTCCATATAAATAATGATAATATTATAGAAATTTATGTTTTAGAGATATTTTTTCAAATTTCAGGCATTTTACATTTGAATGTATAATGATAACATCCACTGAAACTGTAGAAATCCCTGTTTTAAGATTTACTTTCTGGTAAAAGGAGAGAAATTTAAAGGTTAATAATTTAGTACAGATTTTAAATATACACAATTACTTTTATATTAAAATAAAAATACAAAGAAGGGAAATTTATGAATAAAATTAAGGTGTACGATAGCTTTCTAGAATGCAATAAAGTGTGATGAATCTTTTTATCATCAAAGTTTTATATATTGCTAACTGCTTTACAGCTAGCAAGAGATCACCATTATGAACTGATATAAAACTTGTCACTTTTTAATGCAGACAATTCATTTTTATGAAAGCATCCATCAACTTTCTTGTTCTTCATAAAACTTTTCCTAGCCTTATGAATATTTTAGTTTTCATGAACATTTATATACCAATTATAAATGTAAATGCTTTAGACAGTGGATATTATGTAAAAATGACACCCTGTTACAAACTGGTATTTCTTTGTTAATCTTTAAAACAATATCACTGGCACTATTTTTATAATATTGATGACCACTACTATGTTTTATATCACTCAGATAATGTATATTATTTGGAAACATGGGCATAAATGTTATTTTCTTAGCAGTGTACTATAAATTGATTTATTGATATATTTTAAAACATAATTTTTGGTAAAAATTGATGCAATAACTTTTTGCATACATTTTTGCTATGATATCACTAATATTTTCACTAGAATTTAAGGCCAATCAGTAAATATGTTTTCTTTCCTCTGCTTTCAAAATATACATCAACTTTTCATGCCCTAAAATAGTGTTTCGTAAACTTTGTCGACAGAAACATTTGCAAATCATATTGAAAACAATTGATGCCTCACCTTTATCGTCAATGTGATAAATATAAATTGCTAAAGGAAGACTCAACCTTCCCCTCGAGAGTGTATGTTTTGTTAAATAAAAAAAGTATTCAAACTAAATCATTAGTCTAGAGAATAAAATAATAACAAACATCTCAGTTCAGTGTATTGTACACTTATTCAGCCTCTAGCCTAGATTTTTAGCAAATCAACCTTATATTCTCTATATGAGAACTGTCTGACTGTCTTAGTCCCTTTTGAGCTGTTATAACGGGCACCTGAGAACAAGCAAGTTAAAATGAAAATAAATTTTTTGGCTCACATTTCCAGAGACTGGAAGTCCAATATAAAGGCAATTATCAGAGAGGACCTTTTTTTTCTGTGTCATCCCATGGTGGAAGAGAGGGTTACAGACAGGATGGAACCCTCAGGATCAAGCCATATTTTGAAGGTCATATCTTTTAATACTACCACAATAACAATGACATTGTAAATGATCTTGAAAGGAATAAATATCCAAACAATAGCATTCACCCTACACAAGCTAAAATATATTTTAAATCTTAGTTTTCCAGATACATTCCTATTCTTTCCAAGCTACTAAAAAAGATTCTGAAAGATGTAAGAGACACCATAATCCTGGTATCCTAATTACATCCTTTGATATTTATTTTCATCTTATATCATTGGGTTTTTTAATGAAAGAAAATGATGTGCAAAGCATTGGAGGGAATCTACAGATACACTATATTGATCTTTCTAAAAAAAAATTGTTTTTACTGACCCAGTTGTAAATTAGATGTCGTTCATGCATGACCTTTTAGGCAAAGGTTACTGAAATATATTTAAGGTAGATACAGTTAGGGTTCATTCACAAATATGCTGGCTTTCTAAGAATGAAGCAATAATCCTGTGTTTCTTTATAAACCATTACTTTCATTTGATGTCTTACATGTAGTTTGATCCAGATTGCATTAGTTCTAGAATGAAATCATTAATTTTCAAACACATTTAAGATATGTTCTACAATACATTAAAAAACTAATTTTGTAAATGAAAACCTCAAAACATCTAAAAAAGATTTATTAAGTATATGAGCAAAAAAATAAAATTTAAATGAAGTTGTTTTCAATATTGAATATATTTTGTAACATAAAGATATTTGGATTTTTAGGAGATTTAGCCTAGAAGTTTTTATTGCCCTTCAGTCTGTCATGAAATGTCATTGAAATATTTTTTCAACATTTTTATATCCATATCAAGGTAAAAAAATTTTATATAGTAATATATGACTGCATTCATGACAAGTATTCATATTTAAAAACAAAATCTCATGAAGTTACCAGATTTCTATCCTTAGAGTATTCCACAATACTTAATATTAAAGCACAAATTTGATATTTTCCCTGAAGTAATGTCAGTACCCTGTGGTACTGACCGAACCCACCAAATAATTAACATGACGATATTTTTAATTAGTATTTGTCTTTTTTAAATTTAAAGCTGAATCAAGATGTTGAAAGAGAGCATAAAGACACAGAACAGAGATTTAACATATTGGAGGACAAGGATAGTGTGAATATGAGAAATCAAGGCACTTCTAGAGGTTGACTTGAGAGGAGAAGAAATATATTAAAAAAGAGGCAAACTCTTTAAAATTCTGCCTATCATGAATTGTGACATGGTTGCCCTTTTCTGACATACTATACAGCCCATTTTATCTTTTTCTAAGCAAAGAGTAGCAATAGGAGATTGAAGCTTTAAAATCATTTCTATTTTCAATAAGGAAAAAATAGCACATTGTAAAGTATTTGTAGCTATAGCATTAAAAATATGGATGTTTCTGCTGAGTAATGACTCCATTTTGAACTAGAACAGTGGATAACAATGAAAAGAAAAATTATAAAATTCAAAGAGCTTGGTGATTTATATTCCAGGAGTGGAACAAAAAGGATTTTACCTGGTGAATAAGAGTCTACACAGAACACCCATTTTATCAGAAAAAAAAATTTCAAAAATTAATAGAAAGTAGTATTTTTATATGCATTATCCATTTATAAACAAAAGTTATTTTCCTAGAAAGCAATAAAATATTGATGTTTTTCTTCTGAACATCTTAATTTCTTGACTACACTTTTCCAAAGAAATCTGTATGCCAAAGGATCGCAAGCTCTCTGGGGCAAAACTGGCTTATAAAGCAAACATTACAACCAACTTAAGGCTATCTTCTTTCTTATTATGGTAGAACTATTTATTAAAACAAAAAACATGGACCTTTGAATAAATCTCTACCTTTTCTTTCTCTCAAATTCAGCCAAAGCTCTGAACCACTGCCTTATAAAAATAGACAATCCACATTAAAATTTTAAAAACTCATAGAAATATATTTGTACAGATATTGGAGAGGAGTAAAAAAAGACCAATATAATAGAATACAGAAAAGAGATTAAGAAAAATAGATTTGGGTGTTAATACGTAACTAGAAAAATCATATATGCAAAACTTTCAGTTAAATGATTGGACATAATACTGGAATATGTTTACTTTAATGTAATTTATAAGTTGCAGTTTTCTGATGGTTTAAGAATTCCATAGCTAATATGACTGGCAAGTTAAGTGAATAATTTGGGTTAATTTTCTACTTGAAGTTTGAAGCTACAACTAAAGTTGTATTTCTGAACAGTCACTATCTATTATGAGTTCAAACATGTCTTGCAAAAGTGAAATGTTGGCAGTCGTACACTCCAGTAACTCAGAATGTGACCTTGGAAAGGGACACTTTACAGGAGTAACCAAGTTTACCTCCTGCCTAACCCAAAAGGATCATCGATGTGATTATTAAAAGGAGAAATATATACAGAGATAGACTTGCTGAGAGACAAAGGTCTGTGAAGGGGCAGTATGATAAAAGTGCACACAGACAATGGAGTGATGCATCTACAAGTCAATGAATGCAGATGATTGCCATTAAATCAGCAGATGCTCACAGAAAAATTTGTTTTTATAGTCCACAGGAGAACCAAGCTTGGTTACACCTTTAATATGTATTTTTAGGCTCCAGAATTAAAAATAAATAATAAATTTCTGTTGTTTTAATCCACTAAAGTTGTAGATCTTTGACACAGATGTACTGAGAAACTAATGTGTCATGTGAGTAAATAAGTTTTCATCAAAATTTTGGAAAAACATTTCCCTAAATAGCCATCTAACAGTGTTAATACTAATTCAATATCATTGCACAGGAAAGAATTATAGCAAATATTATTATAAATATTGACATTCTGGTCACCATTAAAAGCTTTGAGCACCTACTTAACATTGTGAAAAAGATCTAATTTGAATTTGCTCTGGTTTTACTGGTGCTAAAAAAACTAAGCTGCAGACTTAATCATGTTCAAGCTGCCTTATAAACATTATAAACATTTCTGCTTATGTTTAAAGGCAAAAGATTCCAGTCCTTTGACCTAAAGTTTAAACATTGTATACTATTTCCCCCTTTAATATGCAAACAATTTTCCATTTCTATGAAGATAGTACAAATAAAATTAGAGTAATATAAATTTCTTCCCAAGGATTGTTTCTTTCTCAATCTATTTTCTCAGAGGGTCCTTGAACTCTTGAAAATTAGTTGCCACAACATTTTGTCGTATCTCATTTAGTTGAAAAATAAACAACAATAAAAAAGAAATGACCTCTTTACATTTTTTCCTAAAGCAATTGCTCATTTGGCCATTAGGTTCTTCTCTCCATTCATAAATTTAAATCCACAGAAAGTATATTTCTGCTGCAGAGAAAAATAAGTAAACCTACCAAGAACCCAATGTTTCTTTTTTAATTCCAGGGAACTAAATATAAAAGAGAAGAAAAGCATATTCATGAGATCATCTTTCTGCTGACTGAGTTTCTTTATCATTAACTAGAATTCTGATCCTACTACAGATCCTAAGTTTTTAGCAGTTAGAGAAATGTGGGCTTTTCAACATAAATAACTCACAGAATTGATCTCATCCATAACACTTATTCTTCTGCCTGTGTGTCAGCCATCATTTTGTCTAATAAATTATACATAACTATTAATCAGTGACTGGCAATCTCACCTCTGAAATATTAGTAACAATGACCTTGTTCTCATATTCATTACTAAGAAAATGCACTTAGAACTTTGCCTTTCAAAAATTTATCATACAAGTGGGAATAAAACAACACAGTATTCATCTTCACAAGTTAACATTTGTAATGTTTCATTCCAATATCTAGGCTTTGAGAAAGTTACTTGTGAATAATAACAAAAGTTTTGAGAAATAGAATATTTGAATTTCATTTATCGGTTTATGCATTTATTATAACAGAAGTTATTCAACATCTTAATTAAATTCTGGCTTGATCACTAGCATTTGGTTATTTTAGGCAGCTTTAGCTTTACAAGATTTATGTTGTAACCAAAATTTTATGCTTTACTTAATTCAACCTATAAAAACCTTCAAAATACTGTATACATCTAGAATTGCAAATCATTCAGATAGAATGAGTGCATACAGATTATTGTGGTCAGTTCTTCAGACAGAATGCAAAAAAACAGTGTTGCACAGCAAAAAGACCCATGGCAGCAATGTGTTTATATGTGCACCTGAGTGGGTGGATGAGTGTGAAATTTTGAAGGGATAAACACATGAGGAGAAGCAACTGTTACTAGGAGAACACTAGGGAATTTTACTACAATCATAATAAATGCGATTTTTCAAAATGCTGATCAACATCAAAAATCTCTCTTACATGTGGCATTCGTGTTTGTAAACTTGAAATTTTTGTAACTGCTGCAAATTCTTGAAAGACACAGTGCCACTTCCATTATTTGACTCAGTGAAAAGATGAATGAAAAGAAAATGTAGATAATAGTGTTAAAATATAAATGTATATTTTATATATAGATATACAATGTTGTCCCTTGGCCATAGCAGTCATAGGAGCTTCCTCTTCTTTCCCTCATTTTTCTCTGCTCTTTTTCAGGAAATTAAAGTTTCAGCATCTATGTGAAATTTAACATGCATGCCAATCACATGCAGTTTCTGCATAAATTCAGAATTTATACTTCTAGTCTGTGAGAATAAGGTTGAGTAACTGATAACTGGAACAAAGTATGCACAAATAGTTTTCTCTGAAACCTTAAAATATATGACATTAAGTCTGCAGGGATAGCAGTTTTGAGAGAAAATGTGATTAATTTAATCATGGAAATATGAATTTGCAATACTTATGGAAATGGAAGTAAAGCTTCAAAGAGGGATTGAGTATGGAATATAGACTGGGCAATCACACACTTAGACTGTCAATGACTCTATAGACTTTATGGAAAGGGTGGCTAAAGGTGGTTGTATGAGGTAAGGAAGAAAAAGTTAGAATTTATAAAGAGTTTTGTATTTAGATGGTAAGCAGAAAAAAGTCCAACTAAGGAGATATGCTTCATGTTTAGAAGTCAAATACACTGAAATCTTGCTTCTCTGTATCTTCCAAAGAAAGTACAAGCTAAGCTTTTGCTGATCACATATTGCCCATGAAACAGAAGCTAGAGATCGAAAGAAGTGGCATAACAAAATGCTTTCTGGCGACAGGTGGCTACATTGACTACAGCCAAACATGGAGGTTAGTTTCAGTGGTGGCTGCATTTGTAGGAGCAGCAAATCCCATGGCACCAATAGGCCTCACCTGGTCCCCCAAAGCAAAGCCATTCTTTTGGTTTACCATGTGTTCAGTATGACTTTGGTTTTGATTTTGGCTGCATGGCCTCCAAATCTGGCTCACTGGGTCACCGGGAGATCCTATGAGCTATCCAGCATTTTGCCTCTGAGTTCTTTTTCTGGCGTTAGGTTAGAATCAGTTCATCTTTTTGCTTCTACGAACACATACAATCAAGTCTACATTAGCCATCATTTTGGGCTTTAATATTTTATATTACCTTAACATACTTTACTTTATTCCTTTGTAATGTAAATGTATGTTTTCTGGGTATTTACTCAAACTAAAATGCATTTATATTGACTTTGCTTGGAAGTGTGATATCCTTTCCGTTCACCAACTTTTATTCCATAACACTTCGGAGTTTGATGAAGAATACCTAAATAAAACTATAATAACATACTGTCTTTCATTCACTCTTAATAGTATTCACTCGACAGGCATTGTTTTCTACTCTAAATTCACATCTCGTTCTGGTTAGTCATCATTATTGACTCAGAACAGTGTTGTGCTGTGTAATATATATCTGCCGCAAAAATCATTCTTCTTTAAGTCCTCTTCACTTGCAGGTGCCTGATGAGCTTCAGTCTCCAACATGCAGACACTGCATTTTCTGTGATTGTATTGTGCCATATTCATGAATGCTCTTTGGGTAAAAAAAAAAATCATTCCAAACCAATAAATCAAATCAATAAATAAGTTAATAAATCTCTTTTGCTCTAGAAACATTATCAATCTCTAGTTGAATGAATTATTAGCCCTTGTCCCTACCTTTTGGACCTTTTGAATCTATTTTATCTACTATTAGATGCTCTTTTGGTCCTGAGTCAATGCTTACAATAGATAACACACTTGACCTTAGGCAACTTTGAGAAATATTTGACCCTAGAGGTCAACTTCAATGCACTCTATTAATTTTAAGAGACTTCTGTAAGGAATGGAATATGTTCATGATAGTATTCAACAGTATTTTGAAGTTTAATTTGAAATCTTATATAATACACACACACACACACACAAGGACATAGTGAAATTTATTGAGATATTATATATATTATGTAGATGTATATTAAAATATATATAGGGCCAGGGATTTAGCTCAGTGGTGCTGCACTTGCTTTACAACCACAAGGTCCTGAGTTCAATCCCCGGTACCAGAAAAAATGAATAAATAAAATAAAATAAAATGTATATAATTTCCAATGACTATGTCAAAATTTTATAGTTAATGAGTATTTAATTATTGGTTCAGAATTAGATATAATTATTTCATTCCTGTAAACAAATTTAAGGTTAATTCTATTCTTTGTTGAGTATTAATAAATTTTAAATTTGAATAAAACAAAGTAGGATTCAGTTTAAAGATGTCCCTCTTGCATATTAGTCAAGAGAGTTAATAGTTCAAGTACTTAATAGTTCAAAATATTACTCTTGGACTGCAGATCTTTATTCTCACTCACCTTAGTACTCAACCTCCCATTGGCTCCTCTCCCATACTTCCTGCTCTCCTGTCCTCTATAGTCACTGCCCTATTCTGTGTCTCTAAAAGACTCATTCCTGCAAATTGCCTTGCTGAGACTCACTGGCTCTCTGGCTTCCAGATGGGCTTGTCCAAAGAGAAGTTCAGGTGGAAGATCTGAGAGTTTAAAGATGGAGTTGATATTTTACCTCCCCATTCTATTCAGGCATCAGCCTTGTATCTACTCAAGTTTGGCTAAAGTTCATGTAAAACATCAGTTCTGTGGTTTCGGCTCTCAGCTAGCTCTAGTGACACAGTCTGCTTTCCTTGACCCTTCAAGTCTGTAGGTAGCTACTTCCTTCTGCTGCTGCTACTGCTGGTCCTTGAATGCCTGCCCCTAAATCATTTATCAGTAACTAACTTCTCTTTAAAATCCCCAAAAAGTATGCCTTCTATTTCCTGCCAGTATATTCACCATTTCAGGCTGTACTCACATTAAGAAATAGAAACAAGGATGTAAATTATTTTTTTCAGTGGTTTAAAATATGGTCATGCTCTCAAGGACTCAATGACCATTAATTCAATTCTCAGCGATTCACAAATGACTGAATATTCACTTGCTCTGCTGTGACTCTGTAATTTACTAATTATTTCTGAGAATATTTTCACTCTTCTGCTTCTAGTTTTTATGTCTGTGGTATCCCTTACTTCCTCTCTATGATCTGCTTCTGAATTTTCAGAATGGCAAAAACAGTCAGAATTTCTTCTAGGAGATACTGATTGATTCTTGCCTCATGAGTTACACAGCATGTTTTCATTTCATAATATATAAAGTAAGTTTTTCTGATCCCTGGGAAAAATAATATTAATCATTGTTTAAAATAGCTATTAACCTGACTATTCACTTAGTTTTCTCATCTTACAGATTACTTTATGGACAAATGATATTTAAAATAATAATAACTGAACTTATTCTAATAAAATATCCTTATTTTTTTTTCATTCTTTGAGGGTAAAAAGTTAATTGGAATTTCAAAAGTTCTAAGAAGAAGATTCGTGCTCTGTTATCTGGTTTTACTCCTGGAAAAGTTAAAATCTTCGGGCAGTTATGCTTGTGCAAACATTAGCACAAATTTTATTCTGGTGTGGTTTTCGTGGGTTTATACAGTATTCATGATATTCACAGAGATGGTGGATGGGCATTGTGCTCAGGGACTGGGTATAAAGCCAGCAGTAAAGGTGAATGATTTTGTTACATGTATAATTTTAGTACTCTTTCTCTTGCTCTCTCTGTGTCTTTCCCTCTTTTTTATAATGTTTCTGGAATTTTATTGCTGAGATAGCCTGAAGAAATAATGTTTTAACTGGTTTCATTTTTTCCCTGTTGACAATAGCTTCTGCTGCTATTTGTAAGAAAGCTTGTAAAAAAGAAAGCAATAGTAAAAAACAGAGATTTATAAAAAGAGGTAAAATATCAAATGCTACATCATGAAAATGTTTCCTTTGAATGACACTTGGAGTCTGGGACTAATGCCAGGAAGTAAAAGCATTTTGTCTGTGTAGCTTCGTAAGATTAAAAGATCAAATGTTTTTCATAATCTGTCATGCAAAAGTTATTTGGTTGATTTATAGTCTGTTTCCTCTATACAAAAAGGAGGACAATTGATGATATAAAACCAAAATGAAACAAAAACTAAGAGAAAGGTATTGTTTGCATTATGAAAGGCTCAAGATTTGGTGCTCATTTGGATAACTTGATGTCTCTGAATGTATATATTGTTCTTCACCTTGATCTGCATTCTAAATATATGACTATTTTTAATATGCTGTTAAGGTAAGCAGAAAAGTATTATGCATTCTCAACATAATTTAATGCACGATGCATTGAGCTGGCATTAAATTTTTTTCTTAAAACATTTTAAGGGTACTGGGTATTGAAACTAGGGCCTCTAACAGTTCTAAGCATATGCTTTACTACTAAGCTACATCCCATCCCCAATTTGTCCTTAAATTTTATTTTAAAAATACAATAAAATATTTTAAGGCATTACTTTAAAATTTTTTTTCTTTTTTTTTCCAGTACCAGGGATGAAACTTCAGGACCTCGTGCCTGCCACGCAGGCGGGCACCACTGAGCTACATCCCCGGCTCCCAACTTTTAAATTTTCAACAAGTTTAAATTTATTTCAAATTCATTCAGAAAATCTTCACAATGGAAAAAATAAATTAAATATTAATGATTCCTAAAAGAAACTCTGTATTTTCAGCTTTTTCTCATTTCCTTACCTTCTTAATAGAAATTCAAATTTATACTGTTAGTGCTTGTGTTTAGATGTCCTCCCAAAGCCTCATGTGGTCATAGGTAGGGCTTTTTCAGAAGGGCCTAGTCTAGAGTGTATGATGTTGAAATTTATTCATGAGCAGGAGGAAAGCTGCCCAGTCTACAGCAGCCAGGAAGCAGATAAAGGAAGGGGAAGATAAAGAGAAAGGAAGAGACATGAGAACAGATACAGTTTCCAAGGTCACACCTCCTTACCCACTCAGCCAAACACAGAAGTATGCTTTACTAATCTAAGTATCTCCCATGTCAATCAAGTTGGCAATCAAGATTAGCCATCATGGTTTCTATCCTAGGCATAAAAGGTTAAGAATAATAGGATCCTAATCATGATCAAACCAGTTCACTGGTAAAAAGAAGCTTCACCCTGAGAGAAGCAATCTGAGATCACAGATATCCACTCCAGTACCAAAAACAGTGAGGTCAATTATGCTCATGTTGAGAAGTACTCAAAAGAATAGAGTGTTCAAATATTCTTCTCAAGTAAACTAACTCTATTTGATATAAAATGAAGCCTAAAGGCATTTGCAAAATAATACTGGAGATTTCGGGAACAAGCAATAAAGAAGAGATTGACATCTCTAGGACAGTAACCAGCTAAACCAATGGACAGAAAGTTTATCGTAGAGAACTCTGTGGAAACAAAAAAATAGCTAATATGAGACTTTCTGGTGTCAGAGTAAACCTCCAAGAGTGTCTTAAATATTTCTCCTCTTTAAATTTCATATTATCTATCAACTGGGAGTCATTTTTCTTTTCTGGAGCATTTTTAAAATGATAGAGCAATGAGCCAGCAATTCATGAAGCCTAACAGTTGGAGATGATATTAAAGAAGAAAGATACTTAACAGAGATACAGAGAAAGAAAAAAATCAAAGAAAGCGCTGCTAATACCACTGTAGTGCTAGAGTACCTCTGCACATGCCCAAGGCCACCCCAACAGTGGAATAGTGTCAGAGTCCTCGCTTTGAAAGGGAGACACATCTTGCTTAAGTAATACAACCACACAACTGAACAAATAAAGTAGCAAACAACAAAAACAAGGCCCAGCATGTGGGGGTAAGGCAATGATTGCCCATTATAAGTACCAAATGTCAAATTATTAAAAAACTGAGACTTGAAACTGCAAAGAGTGATTAAATATGGAAAAACTGAGCAAGTCAGGTACTACTTGTAAACATGTTAGACTTAATAAAAATTGCAAACCCACTGTTATAACTAGGTTTGAAGAACTAATGGAAAACATGATGAAGAAAGTAAGTGGAGCTATGGTGAAAATATCTAACCAAAGAGAGAATATTAATGAAGAAATAGAAATTATAGGAAAGGATCCATTGTTAATTATAGGTTTGAAACAGGACTTGGTGATTATTCTAGATATTATTTCCCATAATTCCAACAAGTTCAAGGCCAGCCATAGCTGCATTAGTGAGTTAAAAATTGGCTTAGAATACAAAAGCCAGACTGTCACAAACAAAGAAAAGCAAAGAACAAATAGTAGGTTTGAAGAGTACAATAAATACAATGAAATTTTATTAGAAGGGCTTAGTGCAGGTACAAAAAAGAATCAGTGAACTTGAAGATAGATTACTAGAAGTTATGCAATCCAGGCAACAGACAGGGAACAATAATGAAGAAAAATGAACAGACTCTTGGAGCAATGTGTGACACCATTAATCATGCCAATATATGAGTAATGTGAATATCAGAAGGAGAGGAGAACGAGGAAGGAGTAATAGACAATAAAGAATTAATTTCCCAAATTTGATGAAAAGCATTAATTTACACAAGCAGAGGACACAATGTACTTTAATAGAGAAAACACAAAATATCTACATTCAGGTACATCAAATTAAATATGTGGAAAGCCAGAGATAAATAGAAATTTTGGAAAATTCTGTTTGTGAAAGCTTCTTCACATAAAAGGTATCCCTAATAAGATATCTATTGATTTCTTATTGGAAGCAAAAGGACAACATGATGATATATTCAAGTTGCTTAAAAAACAAATAAGCAAACAGGAATCTTATATCTGCCACAATTGTCTTTCAAAACTTAAGTCAAAGCTGAAAGCTGAAAAAAATTGCTAGTTGATTTACCTTACTAAAAATACATCAGAAATTTCTTCAAGCACAAAGTAAGTCATCCTTGAATTAAACACACATACACACACACACACACACACAAAGTAATACCAGTAAATAAAAGTGTAATATTTGAACACAGTAAAAACGCATGTTTCTTATCCATTTCTAATGTATTTAAAAGAAATATGTAATTACATTATTGTGCCTATAACATAGAAATGTAATATATATATATATATATATA
>NW_004624874.1:3963484-3987984 GCF_000247695.1 Heterocephalus glaber
AGATAATTTCCCCAAGGATGCACAGCTAGTTTGCGCCATGCGATTGCTGGACAGTTACATGGGGTGTTGTTAGAGCTGCATTGTTTTATGCGTGGTCACAAAGTGTTTCATCTCTGCTCTCATTTGATTTCTTCAACCAGTCTCCACATGAAGAAATAGAGCTATTGTTTTTATTATGAGGAAATGTAATATATATATATATATATATATATATATATAAAACAGCTGGTGAGATCAACACTGTATTGGAATAAGAAAAATGAAACCAAGTGATTATTCTTCCATCGTAAATATAAAGAGAACCAGACATGGTGCATAAAGTTAATAAAGCAAATTCTATAAATATATACTCACTGTCCAAAAAGAAAGTCAAAACCTCCTGAGTTCATAAATTACAGGGACAAGCAAGAAAACAAACAAAAGAAGGAAGAGAAGGAGAAGGAGAAGGAGAAGGGGAAGGGGAAGGGGAAGGGGAAGGAGACGTTGAAAAAATGCATACCCTGACTTTCCTGTGTCCCAAGTCATAATTATGGAGAAGAAGCTATTGGTTTGGCCAATTCCAACTTCAAACTCACCTTTTTCACCAGCCATGGTGAGGATGACTACGGAGATTGGCTGTTGTTTTTGAACAAGGAAAGCTGATGGAAGAGACACTGCTGTGTGGTCAGGCAAGAGGCCTTTAAGCTATAGGTCAGTTTGTTCCTTTAGGAATATTCTGAGAAAGTGGGATGCCCAGAAGATATAAAGCAGCCTTAAACTTCCAAGTATGTTCTCAAAGAATGATTCGTTCTGGGGCACTATTTTCTCACCTCAGCCTCCACAGAGTGCGTCAGTGCACACAGAGGAAGGGCAGCAAACTGCCTGGAAGAGACTTGGAAGATTTCCCAGCTAGAATAACACGAGTCAGGTGTTGAAGGGTGCACAAGAGGCAAGAAGGACGGGAATCCATTGTCCAGGCATAAAATATCAGACATAAGCAAACACGTGGAAAGAAGTAGGATGTGGGGGCTGGCAAGCAAGTTTTGCCCCTCAAGTTTAGGCTGTTAAACTCTACTAAATATTTTTTTTTAAGATAGAAACTGACCTGGTCAGATTTATGTTATAGAAAATTATACAAGCAGCCCTGTAGAGGAAGAAATAAAAAAAAATGACAGAGGAATCGTTCAAGGAGCTGTGTTAAGGACCCCGATGATAACATGCTCCTAAATCTCCATATTGTATATAAAAGCGATCCTGCGAGTGTTGAGGAATGCACTTGTTTTGGACTACCTAAGAATACCACCATGACCGATAACCTCAGAAATGCAAATAAATCTTCATTTCACCAAATGTATATCCTATGATACATGAGTCATCTATCACACTTTGTTAAATGTTTTGTAAGGAAAGAAAAATAAATAGTATTTTATTTTAATTACTGATATTTTGCCCCTACAACGTTTATTCAGAAAAGTTTATTAAATCAATTAAAATATATTTGAGGTTATATTTGAAAACTACATAAACAAAATTTTTGACTCAGTCTATTCTGTGGGGCAGAGTATCATGTTGTGAACTAACTTATTACATCTAATGTATTCAGCATGATCCACTAATGTGCAGTCAAATGCTCTGCCACTGAGCTATACCCCCACCATCCACTAATGTAAGATTGTACTGGGAAAATGAATTATTGAAATTAGCAGTGGCTGTGTATATAATGGTTTATTCTCATGGTATGATTTATTATAGGTCTGATTATATTTATTGAAGGTTTTGCCAGGGGCTTGTTTTATGTTTCCAAATTTTGATTTGCTCTGTAAACCAGTAGACCATGTGACATTTAAACAGGGAGAGCCACATTTCTTTTAATTCTCTTGGAATAGGTTTCTATTGACTGACCCGCTTATTCTCTCAACATGTTGATTAAAAATTTATGCTACTTATAACTAGTAAATGTCTACCTTTTAACAATAACTGATACTTGTTAGTACATTATGACATAAACATAATCAAGAAATAGCTGAGAAAATTTCAATCCATCATATGGAATGGATTTTAAATAGTCTTATAAAGCTGCATGTACTGTAAATAGATAGACATTAAGAATTACTAATATATTCTAATGTGTAACTGATTAAAGCAAAATTACTAATTGTAATTACTCTCTTTTTAGATTATTTTGTCTAGCATCATTTTTCTTCATAATCCAGAGTCAGTGACAAACTGTTGTATCTTTGAACAAAAAGTTGAAGTGCTTACCTTCTTTAGTCATAGATTGTAAAGTATATAATATTTTACATACTGTAACATATAGAATACAAAGTATACAAGAATAAGATAAGTGACCTATGCATTTTCTCTCTCACCTACTTGGATCCACAAAATACTTTCGCATCTTTCAGGAACAGTGGTTTTGTCCTAACTATGGTGAGAATCTGTTTATTCATCTCTGTCTCTAAGTGATTGTATTCCATAATCATACATTCTATATGCATGTTAAAATACAGGTATTGGACCTACAAATGTTAGCCTCGACATACTTTCTGTGGTACAAGTTCTCTGTCCCCCTCCCTAAGAAATCCATAAATTTCTAATGAGTTGCTGTGACAAACCATATCTAACCCCATATAAGCCAACATCAGTGTATTTTTCACAATAACCATACTCTATTGCAGCAAACTCAATGAAAAAGCCCATGTATATTTTATTTCACTGCTACTGACTGTACAGTGTATGCATTGAAACAGGTCTGAGCAAACATTTGTATGATAGTTTCATAAATAAAGCAGAATATTACAACCTCTAAGATTAAATTGCTTATACTCTAGACCTGATAGTTGCAAAAATCAGTGATAGCACTCAGTGATTATGGAAGTACATAGGGGTGAGCGCACCAAAATGGAAAATCTCGTTCAGTCAGATGCATGAAAAACATCACAGAGGAGATAAGACATGAGTAGAATTATGAAGGATGCATAGGTACTATTCATGCTGAGAAAATAAAAGAGCTTCCTGGTAGAACAGGAGCAATACTTGCAAAGGCTTGGCCACTGAAAGACCAGGGAGAATGGAAACTGTGAAAATAGAAAATGTGCCTTCATGTGTGACCTTTCAGTCAGGGAAGAAGCATACTAATAATACTGATATTTTTAGTTGTAAAGTACTATTATTGGATTTTATTTTAATCAATTAAAATTAAATCTACATACCAGCATGATAGGCATCTAGTTCAAAACAATGAGATGAGGATGGAATGATTACATTTTAAGCAGTTACCATTGGCAATATGGGAAATACTTATATCCTGTATAGATAGTAGCTTTTTGAATTGATAGTAGCAGAGATTGTCATTCTAATGAAAAATAGATATCAATCTCTAATTACACATGTAAGAATGGAAACTGTGAAGATCTACCCACCCCTAACACCAATGGAGCTTGAGTCAATAATAAAAAGGGAAAACTATACCATGTCTAAATATTCTGTTTTTAAACAAAGGTACAAAAACATTATATCTTATTACAATCTAACGTCCTACCTTGAAAATGTACCTTTTTAATGGCCCCAAAGATGTTTTATTTTTAAATTTTTATTACTACATGTTTGCAGTATGTATGGATTACATTCTTGATGTGGAGTTGGTACATGGATATAACACATGTTAATATTTTAATTCACTTCTCCCTCCCTTCTCCCCTCTCTTGTTCCCTTTCCTTTTGCAAATATCAATCTCCCTATTTCCTATTATCTATCTTTTGATTTTCCATATATATAAGAAACCATGTGATATTTAAGATTGTGTGTCTGATTTATTTCACTTAAAATTATGGTCTCAAGGTGCATCCATTACCCTACAAATGACTCATTTTTCCATTTATATGGCAAAGTAGTACTCCATTGTACATAAGTGACACACTTTCTTTACCCACTCTGCTGATGAATGTACGGGCCACTTCCAATACATGTATGACTGCAATATGACATCTTTTTTTCCCATTATCTTTATTGGTACATTTTAGGTATAAAATACAGTTACATTCATCATTGGGATCTTGTACCATTACATGAGTCTCTTGGTTCTTTTGTTTTCCCCTTCCCTTGCCCTCCCTTCACCCCCTCCACCCTTCCCTATTTGCAAAAACCTTGTTTCCATTTTTTCCTCTTCTCATATTTTTTCCTTTCCTTTTTTTCCCTTCCCCTACCCCTCCCAATTCCCCTGCTCTTTTAGACCTTTTCTTCCTGTTACACAATATCAGTTATACATTTTTAAAATTACAATATTAAGATCTAGGAGACATTGCCACAGATTTTACAGAATTTAAAAGGATATAGAAAGCATATTACAAAAATCTTTTTTGAAATTAATTTGACAACTTCTAAGAAGTAACTTAGAAGACAAATTAATGAAACTAACTCTGGAGGAAATATAAAATTTGAATAGCACCTATTAAAGATAGTATATACAATATAACATCTTTAAGTCATGATATCTAGAAGGGAGATAATTGAGTAGAATGGAATTTCTATTTTTTTCTTTTTGGGGGAATGGTTGTACTAGTTTGTATTTCTACTAACAAGGTAAAAATGTTTCCTTTTCCCCACAGACATACCAGAATTTGTTATTTGATTTCTTGATGACAGCCATTCTTTCTGGGATAAAATGAAATCTCAGTGTTGTTTTAATTAGCATTTATCTACAGGTCATAGATTATGAACATTTTTCATGTATTTAATATTTATTTATACTTTTGTAAAATGTCTGTTGATCTCGGTTGCCCATTTTTTGATTTAGTCTTTTATTTGGGGGATATCTACATTTTATTTTTTTTATTTGAAAATTTTTTTTTGATACCAGGGATCAAACTCGGGTCTTTGTGCTTGTGAGACAGGCAGTGGAACCACTGAGCTAAATCCCCAGCTCCAGGATAGCTACCTTTTAAGCTCTTTATATAGTCTAGATATTAATCCCCTGAGGAGTAACTGGCAAAAATTTTTTCTATCCTGTTAATTGTCCCTTTACTCTGTTGATTGTTTCTTTTAATGTGCAGCTTTTTAATTTAATATGATAGCATTAATTGATTCTGGGTTTTTTTTGGGGGGGTTGTGTGTGTGTGGTAGAGGGGATCGAACTCCAGATCTTGCACTTGCAAGGCAGAAAGCAGAACCACTGAGCTAATAACCCCCTCCCTCTGCACCTGTTGATTCTTGATGGTATCTCAGGTGCAATTGCAGTTCTCTTCAGAAAGTCTTTGCTCACACCTTTGTCTACAAGAATTTTACCTAATCTCCCAGTAGATTAGGTGTTTCTGTTTTAACATTTAGATCTTTAATCTATTTTGATTTTAGTTTAGTACATGGTGAGATATGGATCTAGAATCAATTTTCTGCATGTAGATAGTCAGTATTACAAGCACCATTTGTCAAGACGGATATCTCTCCTCCAACATATATTTTTGACTTCTTTGTCAAAGATGAGATAGATGAATGTGCCTGAGGTTGTGTCCACATCTTTTATTCAATTGCATGGTCACATGTCTATTTTTGTGTCAATACCATGGTTTTTTTTATCACTGTAGCTTTGTAATATAACTTGAAGTCTGGGATTATGATACCTTGTGTTTTCTTCTTGTTCTCCAGTATTGCTTATGCTATCCTGGGTCTCTTCTGTTTTAATATGAATTTTAAGATTGTATCCTGTAGTTCTATGAGGAATGCTATTGGTATTTTATTGGTAATGCATAAAATCTATATCCATTTTGGAAGAATGGTTATTTTGATAATATTAGTTCTGCCTACCTAATAATAGAATATATCTTTTCATTTTCTCATATCCTCTTTGATCTTTAATTTCAGAAGTCAGTAGGTTTCCTTGCAGAGTTCTTTCGCTTCTTTAGTTATGGCAATCCCTAACTATTTAATTTTTCTTGATACTGTTATAAGTGATATTGTTTCCTAATTTCTTTCTCAGTGAGTTCATTATTCCTGTACAGGAATGGAATGAATTTTGTGGGTTGATTTTATATCCTGCTATGCTACTGAATTTGGTTATTAATGTAGGAGTCTTTCGTGGAATTTTGTGGGTCTTCTATATAAAGGATCAAGTTTTTGGAAAATAATGATGTCTTGACTTTTTCCTTTCCTTTACATATCTCTTTTATTTATTTCTCTTGCCTGATTGCTTTGACTAATGCTTTGATAACTATATTGAATGGGAGTGGCTGTAGTAGACATCTTTGTCTTATTTCTGATTTTAGAGGAAGAGCTTTCAGGTTTTCCCCATGTAATACAATGTTGGTAGATTTGTCATAAATAGCTTTTATCAAATTGATATAAGGTCCTTTTATACATTATTTTCCTCAGGGTTTTTTTTATCATGAATAGATGTTGGATCTTGTGAAAGGCTTCTTCTGCACCTATTTATATGATCGTGTGATTTTTGCCCTTGCTTGTCCTAATATGATGTGTTACATGTATTGATTTGCATATACTGAACCATCCTTGCATGTTTGGGATGAATCCTGCTTGATCACGATGCAGTAGGTTGATAATTTACATTCTGTTTGCCAGTATTTTGTTGAGGATATTGTGTATAATTCACTTTTTTGGTTGGATTCTTGTCTGGTCTTTGAATCAGAGTAGTGCTAGCTTGTAGACATGAGTCTGAGAATATTCTTTCCCTATACATTTTCTTAATGAGTTGAGGAGTATTGCTGTTATATCTTCCTTGAAGTTCTTGGAGAATTCAATGATGAAGCTATTGAGTTCTGGGCTTTTCTTAGTGAGTTTTTTTTTTTTTTTATCACTGCCTCAATTTCATTGCCTCTTATTGGATTATTCAGAGTTTTTATATCTTCATGGTTAATTTTTGGCAATTCATGTATATCTAAGAATGTATTTATTTCTTATAAATTCTCCAACTTAATGGAGGACAAATTTTTGAAGTAGTTACTAATAATCTGGATTTCAGTAGTATCTGTTGAGAAGACTCAGTTTAAAATGGAAATTTCTTAGTGTTTGGAGTCCCGTGCTGAAATCTGTCAACTCTAGGAGTTCTCTTCCCACTTTTGACATCATTCTTCGTAGTGAAAACCCTAAAGTATTATTTGTAGACATGCATTTTCTGTTAAATCCCCACACACCAGAAAAAGGTGCTTTTTGCTCATTCCTTGGTGTCTACCTGCTAGAGGGCTATCCTGGGAAAGAGGCCAGCACAATCCTTGAAGGCAGACTCAGGGCCAAATGGGCATAGGTTTGGGAATTTCAGATACAGCATGGTTTAAAAAGGTCTGTCAATCCCTTGAGGTCATGTTCCACACTCTGATGCTGCAGAACACATGTCATGACCCCATTAATCTTTTTTTTCTGTGGAGTGGTCTTAGACTTGGTCTAAATAACATAAATTAACAGAGGCCTTATGGAGATTATTACATTAATTTCAGGAACCAGACTATCTTTTCCTTGAAGCTGGTCACTGTCCTACCTTTTGTCTTATTAAATGCCAAAGGTAAGGCTTTCTGTGGTCTCTTTGAATGTGAGTGTTCTTTTCTAACTCTTTCTACAAAACTTCTTAAACAAAAGATTGCATCTCCTGAGAATGCTTCCCCCTGCTGAAATCAAAAGGGTATTTTTTTAAAAGCCTGTTTTAAGTAGGTAAATATCATCTTGCAGTCTGCTTTTGTCCTTTCAGTTCATTCTTAAGATTCACTATCAAATGCCCTCTCAACATAAACTAAAGTTAAAAGCTCTCTGCCTGCTTTTTCATTGTTTTTCCTGTTTAACTAACTTCTATCCATTTATATATATGTCACAGTGGTCCAAAGATTTTTGTTCTCATCTGGATGGCCTTGGGAAAGTTACTGAATCATTCTTTGGTTCCTGTATTCTTTTATTTTTAACTTTACCTATATCAAAGAGTCATTACCAGAAGAAAATGAGTCATAGATGTGTGAATGCTGTGAAAATTAATATATTATACAAATAAAATATTTTAAAAACGGGTATTTTAAACTATTGGGGAAATTATTTATTTGATAATGTTTTATTGTCCTTTGCTTTAATTATTCAAATGGGTAAAAATGTATATACATGAACTTAAAACCAATAGTATTCTATTCTTCTTAGTATGAGTAGCTATAAAAAATTTATGAATAAAAAAAGATTAACATTATCAATAATATAAAGTTGTTTTTACTAAAATTAAGCTAATATGAAGCATTTGCTTACAGGAATTTTATTTTAAGCAGGTAGAAAAATTATATTTTATTGAAAATGTTTTATTTATTTATGCATGATTGTATATATAATGTTTACATTTCTTGTGGGGAGTCTGTACATGTGCACAGTGCACTTTAATTCCTTTTTTCATCCTCTTTCCCTTCCCTTCCCCCACCTCCTTCCATTCATCTCTCGATCCCGTTCTTTTTCTTTTGTACATGTTTGCAGACTAATATTCATAAATATGTTCAACTAACAAGGTACTATAAAATAGAAATATTTCAATGATCCCCCAGATTATAAAATCAAAATTGATGCCTCATATTTTATACGGTTCAGTAACATATTTAAGGAAATTTATATAGTATCATTATAAATGTTCATCAGTGTCTTTTCAAATCATCAAAGAACCAAGTCACTTTAATTACTCTAACAGGTCTAAAAACTGAAAACAGTATAGGTAAATACTACTCATCATTAGAATATTATTTATCTTGTCTGTTCTGCTTACTGTAAAGTATTTTCTTTACAGTTTAAAAAATTCTTATTATGAAATTATGGTTTGGAATTACAGTAAAAAATCATGGTATGGATTTAGTTTACTTGCTTAACAAAGGTGGGGTAAGGATAAAGCAATAGATTCAAAGAATGATCTTCAAACATCATCACTTTTACGAGAAGACAAAGACAGAAAAGCTTTATAATAATATGACTTCTAAAAGCACACAAATTTTTATTAGTCTATACAGAATGGTGATACCTACTCTGGCAATTTGGTACATACATATAACATATCTCATACTCCTTCATAATACTTTTACTTTGATTTAAACAAATATTCTCTGAGTTTAGAATTTACCACAGCGACTCAGATATACCATATAAAATTTAATGGAAAAAGAAATTAATTTAATTTTTTTAAATGACTCATCCAATCTTTGGTTCATCCAAAAATTCCACTGAAGGGATTAAAAAGGTGGGGCCATGTTATATTACTATGTGTCCTTACAGAAAATGTTCATTTGGTCTTCAATGATTTGTTTCAAAAATCCTTTCCTTTTGGTAGTATTATATTATTGTCAAAAGTTACTGCAAAATTCTAGGAGTACTGAGAGGTGTCTGGACTATATTTTGTCACCTGCTGTCTCCTCTAAACAATCAGCAGCAATGAAATCTCATCTCATTCCGCTTTTGGCCTTGGCATCTATCCAATAAGCATCCACTGAGAAAGTGCCTGTGGTTAGTGTAATTGAATGTTTGTTCTCTGGGAAATAGCAACACACTCTGATTACTCACAAAGAGCTTGACCTTTCCTCCTTCTTGACTCCACTTATTTAGCAACATATAGCACTTATTAGAAACCAGATACTATTCTATATATTAGTAGTTATAATAGATTAACTTTAATAACAACCAACAGGAAGATACTACTATACTGATAATCATACGGATGATGGAGTAGGGGTTCAATGAGGTAAGCAATTTGCCCACATCACAGTAAGTGGCATGGATACATTTAACCTAAACAACTCACCCTTTGTTTTCCATGCATTTCATGTTATGCCATGATGCCTTTTACTCCTTTTCTCAACTCTCTTTTGCAATAAAACCAGGGACTTTCCTGGGTTCTTCTTCTCACTATGGCTTAGACCTGTTCAGCTCTTAAACAGGTGCAAGTGTTGTACAGATAGCTCTCCTCAGCCTTCGTGTGAACCTTAGGCAGGATCACCTACTCAATTCCTATCTACTCTCAAATTTGTGTCTACTGCATGACATGTACAGTCTATTAGGAACAAGGCCATGTCACTTACCCTCTTCCTGACTAATCATGTTTTATCACCATGTCTGTCCTAATGCAGCTACATTTTGTGTGTCATTAATTCAGAGAGTAACTGAAACAAAGATTTTTCTGTTTTTAGGCTTCCTCCTAGATCTATACCAAATGCTACAAGTACAGAGGTTAGGATGCTAGCTGAGGCTAGGATTTGTTTCATGGGTTCAGGTAGGATGTTTATCTGATGCATTTGCCAACACATCACTTAAGCTCACCTTTCAGGAACTGTATGAACATCATACTCCTTCCTGTGGAGAAGTATTTCTTATATTTAAACTTCAAATAGTGACTCACAGTAAGCTTTGTATTTGAAGATTTTGATATTTAAAAAGACAATTTCTCTCTCTGTATAGCTTATTCTGGATAAACTGCCATAACTCCATTGATTTAATGAAATATAATTAAAATTCAAAGATGAACAAATCTCTGGTATTAGTTCTAGTATATTCCAGGCTTTAAATAATATGTATCTAATACAGGAAATCCACATTATGAGAGTAATGCACTGGCATTATAGCTCAAATATCTGTATAACACTATGTAATATTAGATATCTTTTTAAAATATATTGGTGCATTGTTGTTCACAAAAGATTCTACTTGCAATTCAAAACATTTGATCCTAAATACATGGGCTACGTGCTATCTGGTCTATGATCATTGATCTTTGATGACTGCTTATAAGAACTCATATAACTCATAGATACCGCATTTGTTCAAAGACTAGTTCATAGAGTTTGTAAATCAGGAAAAGTGGTACAAGGAAAATTCACAGTAGAGAACATTTGCCCTTTTGTGATAACAAAAAATAATTTTAAAAAACAAAATGATTGTATCTTTAAAGAAAGGTAGAAGGCAATTGAACTAAAGTTTACTTTTTTCCACAAGAAACCTTATTTTATGAATCAAGTCTACTAAAAGTGGCCAATACATATCACTGGAAAGCAAATCAATCTAAGAAAGAATGTAGAAATAATAGTTTTTATATTGTCACGAGGACCCTGGTAAGCGACAGCAGAGACAGTAGCTGCAACAATTTGATGGCAATTTTCCAAAGATCTTGTTTTCCTGTTTAGAGCTCTCCAAAGGCTTCAGACCATATGAATGCTTTATTAACATTTAAATCTCATGAGGTGGTTCCTTTCTGTGGCTAAAAAACAAAGGCACTCAGGGATTCTAGTTCTACTCACATCTGTAGCTTCTGCTTTTGTCTCAATTTGATATTTTTGACAATACACCCTTCAGCAAAAAGCTTCAACAGCTTGTGTAATTATTAACAGGAGTGCCGCAAATCTTTTGTACTGTACTTAAGAGTTGCCAACCTTCACTGTCAGGAAAATCATGGAAAATTAAATTAGGACAATAGATGAAATAATGGATGTGAGGGAGTGAAATCCCTAAGTGCTTTGGTCATGCTGCTAATGAAGAAAGACTTCTCTCCCCTTTTTTTCTCAGTTGTGAATGTCAGATCTCAGCCATAGAAGTGTACCTTATATTCCATTTTCCTTTTATATAAGCTGCTAATGATTTCTTGAGTGGCTCCTTTAAAGTGGTCTATTTTAATACAGCATTTCAAAACCACTGTTGCATTTACAGAACTGCTTTAAAATAGGCCAACTTTCAAATTATGAGAGAGAAAGAGATACAGAGAACAAAAGGAAGCTAGCAGATATGTCCTGTCTGTGTGTGTAAAGGCATTTTCATGTGGTTCTTCACTAAAAATTATAGTTTTCTGAACGTAATTATTGTTCTGCATGAGTCAATATATTACTGATTCAGTAACCTACTGTATTAATATATCTATTATACAATATACAATGTTTACTGTATCTCTTCTCCAGTATACTTTAATTTCTAATTTGAGTCTTTATGTAAATGCATCAATGTTAATTCCTAGAGTATTTATAGAAAGGGGAAATTTTCATGATTTTCTAATTAAATGTGAGCAATCAATGAAAGACAAATTAATTCAGTTGGTTGTCTATATTAATTATAAAACTAGAAGATACATTTAGATTTCAAGTTAAAAAATAGGGAAACTTTGTTGAGGAGAAGACAAAATTTCAGGCTTGAGAAAAACAGCTATCCTGTCATTCACAAAAATGAACTGGGTTAACATTCTACAACCTAGAGAAAGAGATTCAGTTATATTATAGGAGACCATAAATGACAAAAGTAGCAGGACCAATCAGGGAGAATGGATTATTTATTATTGCAGTTAAGGAAATTACCTCATTACTTGCAGAATAGTACATTAAACCGTGAAATAACCTCACAAGCCTGGTGTGGTGGTGCCTGCCTGTAATTCCAGTGCTCTAGATTCCAGAAAGAAGAGAACTGGAGGAAGGGAGGGCAGGGGAAGCAAAGGGAGGTGAAAGTGAGGGAGGGAAGAGAAGAAGAGAAGAGGAGAGAAAATGAAAATGAGAGGAGGGAGAGAGAGAGAGAGGGAGAGGGAGAGAGAACAGAAGGGAAGAGTAAATTTCTTCAGAGGCAGGAAGACCACAAATACAAGCCCACCTTAGGCAACTTAGTGACTTAATACTAAGCTATCTCAAAATAAATATTTTCAAAACATAAATAAAAGGGGCAAGAATGTGTGAAGACCTTGGATTCAATTCCCAGTACCACAAAACAAAACTTTATGTTAGAATACAGAACATTTTTAATGATTTAAGTAGATTTTTATATACTTAATTAGTTAGGAAGAAGTGTTAAGTTTTGTTAAATGAAGAGCAATTGTTCATTATAAAGCATAGCCCCACATATTTTATATCGTATTACATTCCAGACCTCTGCTCATTAAAATAAAAACCTTTGTTCCTAATGCCTCTTTTCTAACCCTTCTGAAAAGCAGAATAGTCCCCCACAAACTCTGAAACTTCTTATACAGGTGGTACCTTCCCTGTTGAGAATCAGTACTCCAGAAAGATATGCAAAATACTTTAATTTGAATTTGCATTCTATAATTCAACACATATGAAAGCTACAGTGAGTGAAAATTCTGGAGTTATTTTCTGGGTAGATGATGGCTGCAGTGATTACATCGATGGCTCTAATCAAGGTCTGTGACTACATTTTGTATGTTTTCAAACACTGTCATGAAGATCCAATGCATGCCTGACGCACGAAGCTCAAATTCAGCAGCAAGACCCAATCTGTGTCTGCAGTCCATAGCACCACACCTGTAAAGCCTAGTTCTTTGTTGTTATGGTTCTCTCTTGTGAGGAGAAAGCAATAAAGCTCTTTGAGTTTGTTCTTTAGCTCTATTATGTGCTGCCAGTCTAACACATAGTGAATCCTTCCTATGATTAGGGGGTAATTCCTCTTACCTAGTAGCTTTCTTTTGATTTTCCCTCCATCTTTTCTTGATTACCAAGAATCAGTGAAATGAACGCTGTGTAAACTCAGAAACATGACAGCTGTCACCTACCAGATCAGTTTTCTTCTCTTCCAAGTTTCTACTTTAAAAAGAGAAACATAAATGAGAATCATAGTTGAACAACAGACCCCTGGCTATTTGTGAAGCAGCAAACCCAAAACTGAATACAGTTACAGTTGTTTCCCTGAGGCTGGACATATAACACATGTAACCATTATTTTTGACAACACCACAAATTTCTTTGGAAACTTCAGGGTCATTTTAAGGACACAAATAGCAGTGTAACCACATTTAAGCTATCTGAAGAAAAGGTTTTATTTCCAAGGAAAGATTGAAAAGAAGAGATGTGTGCTGTTATCAAGGATCATGAAAATAATTTGGGGAAGCAGGAGACATTTTTACACTCCCCACACATGGATTTGCATCTTTTTTTTATATACTTAAAGAAGTTTCCTTAGTAAAATGCAGTTTACCACTGTTTCCACATCAATGTGGACATAGAATGCTTTTATTCAGGACTCCATATTCTCTAAAGAAAAGACATAGATTTCCATTTTCTATGAGTTATTTTGAACTGATCAGCTTTCTAAAACAATCTCTTTATTCACAGAAATTGTACCTGGATCCCTAGTTCTCCTGTCTGAATCCTGATTTTCAGATAGCTTCAGATTTTTGCCACCATTGCCAAAATTATGCACATCAAGATGGAAATCAATGAACTATGAATAGGTCTGACCCAGACATGATATTATCTTTAATTACATTCCATCACAAACTCAAGTTCCTTATTGTATTAATCAGTATTCAAATTATTTCTTTACTTTTAAAGTTTTTTTAGGAAGTTCCATACTAATTACCACAGCGGCTATACAAATTTACATTGCACTAGCATTGTAGAAGTGTACATTTTTCTTCTCAGCCTGAAGCAATAAATACCCCATTTATTGGGGTATTTTTGTATTTTTATGACAGCTACTCTGATTTGAGTGAGATGGAATCTTAATGTGGTTTTGATTTTCGTTTTGTTAATTGTTAAAGATGTTGAACATTTTTTTCATGCATTTATTGGTCATCTGTATTTCCTGAGAAGTATCTGTTTAATTTATTTCCTCATTTATAAATATCTATTTGATTTCTTTTTGATGCTAAAGTTTTGGAGTTCTTTTTATATTATAGATAATAATCCTATTTTGGAATATTACAATTTAAAGATTTTGTACCATCCTGTAGAATGTGTCCTCACTTCATTTGTTGTTTTCTTTGGTGTGGAGAAACATTTTAATTTGATGTAGTCTAATTTGGTTTTTATTGCTATTATTTCTTCTGCTACTAGATTCCTACTGAGGAATTCTTTGGCTGTGGCTGTGGTTTCAAGTATTTTTCTTATGTTTTGTTTTAGCAGTTTCAAGGTCCTTGGTATATACTTTAAGCAATTAAAGTCAGCACTCTAGAGGGACAACTTCATGCCCTTGTTTATTGTGGCATAATTCACAATAGCTGAGATATGAAACCAACCAAAGTTACCATCAATAGATGAATGGATAAAGAAAATGTAATATTATTCAGCTGTGAGGAAGAATGAAATTCTGTCATTTCCAAGAAAATGGATGGCTCTGGAGACCATCACGTTGAGCATAAAAAAGCAATCTCAGAAAGACAAATGCTACATGCTCTCCTTAATATGTGGAATCTGAAAAAAAGATGACAAGAAAAAGGTAATAAGAAGGAGGGGGATGAAAATATGGTCAATATGGCAGATATAAATGAACAAGTATATTTTACACAATGACACTCTCCCTACAAATGTGAAGCTATAGGGGAGGTGAGGCAAAACGGATGATGGGGGTTGAAAAATGATCAATGTTGTGTACATGTATGAATGTGAAAAATTAAATTCATTATTATGTGCAACCAATTTTTAAAAAAAACTATTGGTACATTTTAGATATACATAGTGATGATAGTCATCATAGGGAATTTGTACCGGTACATGATATATCTTGATTTGTCCTTTTTCTCTAACCCCTTCCCCTCCCTTCAAACTATCTTCCCCTCCTTATTTACAAAACCTTTGTTTCCATTTATTTCCTTCTATTCAATTTTCTTTTCTTTTTCCTTCCTTCTTTTCCCCCTCCCTCCTCCCTTGTTTCCCTTCCCTATTGGAATATTTTCTTCTTATTTCACAATATCTATTATACATTTTGGTCCTTATTTACCTTCTGGTTTCTCACACCAAAGAAACAATGCAAATTTCCATAGCTTCATGGGAAATACATTACTAAACATATTATTGTGATATGTATACATTTGTCATGGTCTAAGTTTTCTATGGGAAAACAAGGTTTTATTTAAAATGTTCTTGGTACAAAACAAAATTTAAGGACAAAGAGTTTCATATAACTAATACTAACTGTTATTTCATGGTATATAAATCCATGCCTACTGGGTGTACAGGTCTTCTAGGATATTGTTTATAGTAATGATCTTCTTTGACTTAGGTATCTGCCTCTCTTGCACTCCAGGTACTTGTGATAAGAGGTATATGCCAATCCAGGATGAAAAAAACCAGTCAATTAATAGTTTTCTTAAAAATTTATGTAATGTATGTTATATGTGTCACCACACTGAGGGATGTTCAGTCGCCAGACAGTTGAAACAATGTCACACACTAAAACCAGAGACTAGACCTAATGAACTCCTAAGGTACTTTTATAGGCCAATATGTATGTTCTTTTTAGATGGAATCCTACTAAAGGATAACAAATAAGAGTTTTCTTTATGTCATTTAATGTCTTGTGATCAGATGAAGGTGTTTTACTGAAAGACTATTCCGTACTAAGATGGATGTCTGTTGCAAAGAAAATGTCATCATGAATGTCATGCTAAAAAACTATGTGTGGCTCTTGATCTTAAGTTTTTCTATATAATGTATAACTGTTGTCTGTTAACATTCTACAGGGATTCAACTACTAAAATGACCATTGTTGATAAAATACATTTCAAAAGTGCTTGATATTTTAACTATTATAATAGTTAAGCTCAATGCTTATGTCACTGATCTTCTCTTCTGGGTCTTCAACAATTCAAGTTTGGAGACCAAAGCTAGAAAGGTAATTGGGTTAATGAGGACAGCCAATATTTTGGCCCTGGCCCCTCAAGGTCAACAAAGAATTCAAGACATGAGGGAACCTTTTCTACAGGATCCTACATTTTTGGTAAGTCACTCAACCTCCTGAGGAGGAAGATTTCTGGGCACCAAAGGACAAATGTACCATGTGCCAAAGGAGAGTCACAAAGAGGGAAAAATCTCCCATGCTTTCACTGAAAGCAACATGGTCAAGCAAGGCCATGCCCCATCCTAACAGTGGACACTGACAGAGGAGCTGAGAGGTTCTATGCATGGTTCCGAAGTAATGCCTGAGGAGACTTAACTGACCTTGATAGCTAGCAAGAGGTTCATACTGATTAACACAGGTCTCACTTTAACATGGTCTTAAACACCCAGCAGAAAAGAATAACCAAAAGATGTATAAAATAACACCATAGTAATAAAGCTAGATATAAAAAGCAGCTCCAGTCACTGACTGCTTCTGGCAGTTTCTAGGTACACCAGTAGCTGACCACAGTTATGGATCATTTGGAAAAAACTATGCTAGAAACTATAAGAGTCAATAGGTTACAATCACTATTTAAATTTCTGAGTGTGATTTTCTTCCCAACCTGGCCTTCAAAAAAAGAAAAACAAACATTTTGTTTATTCTTTCCTAGAGGCTGCCGTACTCTAAGCAGTCATACAAATTGAAACAATGACAAATGTGCAAGAATTCTTTTGCCAGGATCCACCAGGTCAACCTTGTAAACAATTCATAACTGCTAAACTATACAATATGATTTCTATCTTGAGTTCTGAAGTCCCCTGGACCTTCTTATCCTCTTTTTTGGGAGGATGTTTCTAGTTCCTCTGAATGGAAACATGTGTTAGCTATATTCATAGCAATCCTCCTGACCTTATAATTTGGTCCATGTATTAACAGTTTCTTTGGCTTTGTCTACTCCAGACGCAAACCTATATGGCTACCAAGATGACAGTGCCTGGGCTACCAAGATGACAATGCCTGGCATCTATTGAGGGCCTATAGATAGACTCTCTGGAAAGTAACTCTAACTGCTGATCATAACTATGACCCTCTTCAGCTGGAAGCAGCCAGAATGTTCTTTGCCTTTTGCCCCCTCTCGGCAGTTAGGGGTACTTCTTCAGAGGGGGGAATATTGCAGATAGGTAACTTAATTAGATATCTTGTAGGCAGTTAGACAGGGCCAGTCTAGGAGGAGCCAACATGGAGGACAGTCAAGGAGCCAAAATGGAGGACAATGAAGACACATTCACTGAAGGCCAGAATTGTAAAAGAAGAGAAACTACACATCCTGGTGCTTCCCTTGGGGATAAATAACAGTGATTGATATTCTAAATAGGTATCAACCACCTGGATGGGAGGGTCAAGGTCTTAAACCACCCTCTCCAGGAAATATCCCTGACACCCACACTTACTGAAAATCTTTGTATGCTTGCTATGTGACTTGCTCCCCGATTTGACCCCCATTTAATCAATATTACTTGGGTGACTGTACTTGTAATCTTATTGATTGGTCATGGTTTTGCACCACCTCATGCCCACCTTGTAAATCTCCATTGAGTCATATAGTTTTGTCACTCTATGTACCCACCTCACCACATGGCTTTGCTGTATAAAACATCTTTGAAACATGGGGTTGGTGGGCAACCCACTTTCATTCTCTCAACAAATTTTTCCTACTCTTAAAAAAAAAGAAACAATGCAATATTTAAACATGCTTTTCCAATTTATTTCAATTAAGTGTATGGTCTCAAGATACATCTATTTTCCTAGAAATGTCTCAAATTTATCCTTCATTATGACAGAGTAGTACTTCATTGTATTAAAAAAAAGACAAAACAAAACACATCTTCTTTATCCATTCATCAGTTGATGGGAATTTGGTGTGTTTCCAAGACTTAGCTATTTCAAACTGTGCCACTATAAACATGGGTGTGCATATATCCCTGTGATATGATGCTTTTAATTCTTTCAGAAAGATACCACAAAGAATAGCTGGGTCAAATGGAACCTCTAGGTTTAGTTTTTGGGGGAATCTCCATACTTATTTATACAGTATTTGCACTAGTCTACATTCCTATCAAGAGTGAAGAAGAGTTCCTTTTTCACCATAGCCCCTCTAGTATTTGTTATTGGTTGTTTTCTTGATAATACACATTATTTCTGGAGTGAGATCAGATCTCAGTGTTGTTTCAATTTGTGTCTCTCAAATGGGCAGTGATGTTGAACATTTTTTCATATATTTATTTCTCAGTTATACTTTTCTACTTGAGAAGTGTGTATTCATTTCAGATGCCCATTTTTCGATGGGGTCTTCACAATTGGGGTTCTAATTTTTTTTTTTTTATTTCTTTGTGTATTCTAGATATAATCTTTTGTCTGAGGAACAGCTCCTAAAAGTTTTTTCCCACTCTTTGAGTTTTCTCTTCACTCTGTTGGTGGTTTCATTTGCTGTACAAAAGCTTTTTAATTAGATGAGATCCCAGTTGTTAATTCTTGTTAATATTTCCTGTGTAATACAGGTTTTGTTCATGAAATCTTTAACTACACTTATGTTTTCAAGAATTCTGCCCATTTTAAATTCCATCAAGTCAATTGTTTGTGTTTTAATATTTAGGTCTTTGATCTATTTTTATTTTAGTTTGGTGCATGATGAGAGATATGGATATTGTTTTAATCATCAGCATGTAAAGAGTCAGTTTTTCCAGCACCATTTACTAAGGAGACTATCTTTCTTCTAGTGAAGATGTTTGGTCCCTTTGTCAAAGATAAGTTGACTAAGTGTGTTTGGAGTTCTTTCTGTATCTTCCAAATTTTTCCACTGTCCACAAGTCTGTTTTTTTTCCAGTGCCATGCTGTTTTTACCATGATAGCTTTGTATTGTAATTTCAAATCAAGGATTGATACTCACTCTCTTGTCTTTGTTGCCTAGAATGGCTTCTGCCATTCTAGGTCTCTTCTGGTTCCAAATAAATTTAGGATTGGTTTTACAAATTCTCTCAGGTATGCTATTGGCATTTTGATGGAGATTGCATTATATCTGTATGATAATTATAGAAGTATGGACATTTTTACTATATTAATTCTTCATACCCCAAAACAATGGATAGCTTTCCATATTCTGGAAAGTTCTTTGATCTCCTCTTTCAGAATACTCTAGTTTTCAATGGAAACATCTTTTACTTCCTTTGTTAGATTGATTATTAAGTTTTTCGTTTTTTGGCAATGCTATTGTAAAAGGCGTGGTTTCCCTAATATCTCTCCAAGTGGGTTTGTTATTCATGCGTTCAAGAAGGCTATTGATTTTTGTATTCATGTATTCAGGAAGGCTATTGATTTTTGAGTGCTGACTTTGTATCCAGCTATGCTATTAAATTTGGTTATTAAATCTAGAAGTCTTCTGGTGAAGTTCTTTGAGGCTTCTATGTAGAGTATTATGTGATCTTCAAATAATTATAATTTAACTTCTTGCTTTCCCATCCTTATTCCTTGTATTTCTTTCTCTTATCAAATTGCTATGGCTAATGTTTCCAAAAGTATATTGAGCATGAGTGTTAATAGTGGACATTCTTGGGCTGGGGATTTCACTCAGTGGTTTTGCCATCTGCTGCATAAGCACAAGGACCTGAGTTCAATCCCCAGTACCAGAAAAAAAAAAATAGTAGACATTCTTATATTGTTTCTGATTTTTATAGTGAAAGTTTCCAATTTTTGACCATTTAGTATGATGGTGCCTACTGGCTTGTCATAGATGGCTTTTATCAGATTGGGGTGAACACCATCTATTCCAATTTTCTGTAGGGATTTTTTTTATCATTAATGAGGGTTGGACATTGTCAAAAGATTTTTCTGCATTTACTGAGATGATCACGTGGGGTTTGTTCTTGATTCTGTTAATACTGTGTATTACATTTTTTGATTTACATATGTTAAACCAACCCTGCATCCTGGGGATGAATTCTATTTAACCATGTTGTATAATCATCTTCATATCTTGCTCAGTTTTGTTTTCCATGTATAACCTATTTTTTAAAAGAATGAAAAATTTTAAAAAGATATTGCTTTTTGTTAGATTATTTATTTATTCAATAAAACATTCAAAAGTCTTTTCTCTGGGGACATATTTGAGTTCACCACAATAGACTCCATCATTTATACTGCTATCTGTCCATAGAAATCTTTATGGAAAAGCTCCTGTTCGATTTAAGCCTGGTTCTTAGTACCTCTTTCTTTTTCTCAGTTTTCTGCCTTCCGTTTCTACAGATACTTATTTACCTACCTACCAAGTACTGTAAACCAATTGCACATCCACTATTTCCCATCTACCACCTTGTCACAGTACTTTCAGTAGGAATTCATGTATAAAACATACCATGTTATATTTCAGTGGTAACCCATCTGAAATACCATGTTATATTTCCAGATCTCTGGATAAAGTCTATGTTTCCAAGTGTAAGTTAAGTAGATTACCTTTTGATTTAGTCTTACTGCACAACCATTTAGCTCAAGCACAACCATTTAGCTCAAGCACAACCCAAATGGCATCAATAGTTTAACATAACCAGATCACAGTGACTTATTTCTTCCTTAAATTAGCATGGGCAATCCAGCCAGGGCCCTCCCCCAAACCACAGCAACTTGGACCAACAGGCCCAGTCAAAGGTCTGCCTGGAAAAGAACTGCACAGGTTCACAAGCAAAAGCCAGAGGCCCTGCTCAGATGCCACAGGTAAGTGGATGCAGACCCCAGCCAGAAGCCCACTCAGAAAACAGTGACTGAGGTGCACAGCCCATAGCCAAAAGCCCTCTCAGGCAATAGCTACATAATGGGAGCAGGCCCTAGCCAAAGTTATGCCCAGATACCATCCCAAGTGTGCACAGGTCCCAGCCAGAACCATACCCAGACAACAGGAAAGTGCAAGGATCCAGAGGGACATGATATGGAACCTAAGAATTGGCACAGGGGTGAGTAGCAGATAAATGACCTCTCAGTGGATCCCTGAGAATTGAAGACCACTGGATGAGCAAAAAGTCATCTTAACAAAGTCGTAGAAGGTTGTATCTGTTGAAATGAGAAGATATGTAAACATGTCTCAAAACCAGACTTCCACATAGCGTAATGCAAACCCAAAGGAAAACAAGATGCAGCAATCTGATACTAAATCACCTGGACCTCTTGAACTGGCAACAAAGGAGAATCTGCAAAAAATAAAATCAGAAATATTTTTTTAGTTAACAACAGAGATTGTGTCCATACTGCAAGACATGATTAATAAATCTAGAGCAGACACAGATTAAAAACATAGAGGAGCTCAGGATCATGATGGAATCCCAACATAGGAAACAAATGGAATCCATAAAACAGATGCAAACAGATATCCAGGAGATTAAAAACTCCATTGAAAGTTTACTCAGCAGAATGAGCCAATATGAGGACAGAACTTCAGATATAGAAGACAGGATTGCAATTGATGACTAGGAAAAGAAAAATTTCTTAAAAATAGTAAGGGACCATGAGAAATCAATTCAGCAGCTTCTAGAAGATGCAAAGAAGAATAACATAAGACTGTCAAAGTCAATGAAGAAACAGAAAAAAATACAAACAACGTAAAAAATCTGTTCACAGAAGTAATGGCAGGAAACTTCCCAAGCAGGGGAAAAGAACTTGACATACAGATAAGTGAGGCATTTGGTCTCCAGCTAGCCTTAATCAAAAAAAATCTACACATAGGCATATAATAGTTAAGATTCCAGAAATGAAAACAGAAAAACAAAATTCTCCAAGCAGTTAAAGAAAAGAAACCAATAACATGCAAAAGAAAGCCCATCAGAATCAGAGTAGATGTCTCAACACAAACCCTCAAGGCAAGAAGAGCCTAGAGTGATGTATTTCAATCCCTAAAAGAAAACAACTTTCAACCCAAATTGATGTGCCCTGCAAAAGTATCTTTCAAAATGGATGGAGAAATAAGATACTTTCATGATGAAGAACACCTAAGGAAATTCATGAACACTAAACCAGCACTCAAAAAAGTTTCAAACAATATCCTCATAAAAGACAATGAGGATCACAACCCCAGAAAGCCCAGCATAATGAATCCATCAGGCACAACAAGAAATTAAATGCAAAGGGGAAGAATCCAACAAAAAGAAGAAGTCATGACAAGGATAAGTCAATACATATCAGTTATAACCATCAATGTTAATGGTCTCAATTCACCAATTGAAAGAAATAGACTAGCAGAATGGCTCAAGAAGCAAGAAAGATCCAACAATATACTGCATACAAAAATGCACTTAATTAAAAAAGAAACTCATAGACTGAAAGTTATAGGGTAGAAAACAATACTCTATGAGATAGGAACCCTAAGAAAAGCAGGAGTAACTATCCTCTCTTAGATCAAGTGGATTTAAAACCAACACTGATGAAGAGAGATAAAGAAGGACACTACAACCATAAAGGGGACAATCCAAGAGGAAGAGATGACAATCATATATATATATATATATATATATATACACACACACACACACATACATACATATATATATACACATACATATGCACCAAACACTACTGTGCCCAACTCTATAAAACAAATACTAATGGACATGAAAAATCAAATAAGTAATAATACAATAGTAGTGGGTGACTCACTGTCACAAATAGATAGATCAACTAGACAAAAAATAAACAATGAAAAGCTAGAACTCAATCAAACTCTTGAACAAATGAACTTAACAGATTTTTAGAGTGTTCCACCCCACAAAATCAGAATAGGCATTCTTTTCAGCTGCACAAAGGTTGTTCTGCAAAATAGACCACATACTCACTCATAGAACAATGACTGCAAAGGAATTGAAGTTATCCTCTGCATATTATCAGACTATAGTGTGATGCAAATGGAGATCAATAGTAAAAGAAATGCAAGAATTTCATAAACACATGGAAATTGAACAACACACTTCTGAATAACTAATGGGTCACAAAGGAAATTAAAGAAGAAATCAGACAGTTCCTACAATTAGATGACAATGACAACACAACATATCGGAATGTATGGGACACAATGAAATCAGTTTTATGAGGGAAATTCATAGCAGTGAATACTCATATTAGGAAAACAGAGCAAGCCCAATTGAACAACCTGATGGTGAACCTCAAGCTTCTCAGAAAAGAAGAGCAGGACAAATCCAAAGATCATACAAGGGAGGAAATTATAGAGATCAGAGGAGAAATCAATGTAATGGAGACTAAGAGAATGATACCAAAAAAATCAATGAATCCAAGAGTTGGTTCTTCAAAAGAATAAACAAAGTTGACAAACCCTTAGCCAATCTTATCAGAAAAAGGAAAGAAAAGGCCCAAATCCATGCAATTAGGAATGAAAAGGATGAAATTACAATGGACCCAGCAAAAATTCAGAGGATCATCAATACCTACTTTAAAAAACCTATATGCCAACAAAATGCAAAACATGGAAGAAATAGACAGATTCCTAGGTAAGTATGAATTAATAAAGTTGAACAAAGAAGACCTAAAAATTCTAAACAACCTAGTATCAATCAATGAAATTGAAAATGTAATTAAAATCTTACCAACTAAGAAAAGCTCAGGTCCTGTTGGCTTCACTGCTGAATTCTACAAGACATTTAGAGAGGAACTACTACTACTCCTATTTAAAGTCTTCAATGAAATTGAAAGGGCAGCAATACTCCCAAATTCATTCCTGGAAGCAAGCATCACCTTGATCCTCAAGGGAGAGAAAGATGCAACCGAAGAAGAGAACTATAGGCCAATCTCACTAAAGAACATAACTACAAAAATCATTAAATAGATACTGGCAAATATAATGCAGGAGAGCATCAAGAAGATCATACACCCTGACCAAGTGGGATTCATCCCAGGGATGCAGGGATGGTTCAACATATGCAAATCAATCAATGTAATACAATATA
>NW_004624874.1:3988084-4018746 GCF_000247695.1 Heterocephalus glaber
ATATATATGCACCAAACACTAGGGTGCACAACTATGTAAAATAAATACAAAGGGACATGAAAAATCAAATGAGCACTAATATAATGGTAGTGGGGGACCTTGATATCCCACTGTTACAAATAGATAGATCAACTAGACAGAAAATAAAAAGCTAAATACTAGAACTCAATCGAACTCTTGAACAAGTGAACTTAATGAATGTTTACAATGTTCCACACCACAAAATCAGAATACACATTCTTTTCAGCTGCACATGGGTTGTTCTCTTATAGAACATGTTTAAGTAAGTTCAAAGGAGTTGAAGTTATCCCCTGAATATTATCAGACCATAGTGCAATGAAATTGGAAATCACTAGCAAAATAAGCTGAAGAATTTCATAAACACATGAATATCAAGCAACACATTTCTGAATAACCAGTGGGTCACAGAGAAGTTAAAGAAGAAATGAGACAATTTATACAAGTAAATGACAATGTTAATACAACATATCAAAATCTATGGGACACAATGAAAGCAGTCTTATGAGGGAAATTCATAGCAGTGGATATTCATATTAGGAAAAGAGAGCAAGCTCAAACAAACAACCTGATGCTGAACCTCAAGCTTCTAGAAAAAAAAAGCAGGACAAACTGAAAGCTCATACATGGGAAAAATTATAAAGATCAGAGCAGAAATCAATGAAATGGAGACTAAGAGAATGTTACAAAAAAATCAATGAATCAGAGTTGGTTCTTTGAAAGAATAAATAAAATTGACAAACCCTTAGCCAACCTTATCAAAAAAAGGAAGGAAAAGACCCAAATCCACACAATTAGGAATGAAAAGAATGCAATTACAAAGGATCCAGCAGAAATCCAGAAGATTATCAATACCTGCTTTGAGAACTTAGTCACCAATAAGATGGAAAACACAGAAAAAAATGGACAGATTCCTAGATACACATAAATTACCAAAGTTGAACAAAGAAGACCTAAAAATTCTAAAGAACCCAATATCAATCAATGAAGTTGAAAACATAATTAAAAACTTACCAACTAAGAAAAACCAGGGCCCTGATGGTTTCACTGCTGAATTATACAAGACATTTAGAGAAAAACTATTGGCACTACTATTTAAACTCTTCAGTGAAATTGAAAGGGAAGCAATATTCCCAAATTCATTCCTGGAAGCAAGCATCACCTTGATCCCAAAAGCAGAGAAAAACCCAACCAAAAAAGATAAATATAAGCCAATCTCACTAATGAACATAGATGCAAAAATCCTTAATGACAAATAGAAAGCAGAAGATCACCAAGAAAATCATGCACCCTGACCAAGTGGGATTCATCCCAAGGATGCAGGGATGGTTCAACATATGCAAATCAATCAATGTAATACACTATATTAACAGAGCCAAGGAGAAAAACCATATGATTATCTCAAAAGATGCAGAAAAAGCATTTGATAAAATCCAACATGCATTTATGATTAAAACCCTACAAAAATTGGAATAGACAATCTACCTCAACTTATAAAAACCGTCTATGAAAAACCAACAGCCAATGTCATACTAACTGATCAAAAATTGAAATCCTTCACACTAAAATCAGAAACAATACAAGAATGTCCACTATAACCACTCCTGTTCAATGTAGTTTTGCAAACATTAGCCACACCATTGGACGAGAGAAAGAAATAAAATGAATAATAATAGGAAACGAAGAAGTTACATTCTCATTATTTGCAGATGACAAGATACTCTATATAGAAGACTCTGATAACTCCTCCAAAGGTCTTCTAGACTTAATAATTAAATTCAGTAAAGTAGCTAGATACAAGGTCAACACACACAAATCAATACCTTTCCTGCACATGAACAACTGACTCACTTAAGAGGAACTGGAGAAACTACTCCCTTCACAATAGAATCCAAAAAAAAATGAAATACCTAGGAATCAGCCTAATGAAAGAAATCAAAGGTCTCTACTCTGAAAACTATAGCACTCTGTAAAAAGAAATTGAAGAGAATATCAGGAAATGGAAAGACATCCCTTGCTCCTGAGTAGAAAGAACGAATATAGTGAAAATGGCCATACTTCCACAACTGCTATATAGATTCATTGAAATCACAGCAGCATACTTCACAGATCTTGAAAAACAATCGAAAAATTCATTTGGAACAAGAAAAGCCCTAGAATAGCAAAAGCAATTCTAGGCAGCAAAGACAAGGTAGGGGGTATCACAATCCCCAATTTGAAACTATACTATAAAGCTACTGTAACAAAAACAAAACAAAACATGGTACTGGAGAAGAAACAGACCCAAGAACCAGTGGAACAGATTATAAGATGGAGAAACAATTCCATTCACACTCAGCCTCCCCATCTTTGACAAAGGAGCCAAACACACTCACTGGAGGAAAGATGGCCTCTTTAATAAATGGTGCTGAAAAAATTGGTTTTCAACTTGCCAAAGATTAAAACTAGACTTATATCTCTCACCATGCACTAAACTAAAATAAAAATGGTTTAAAAAACTAAATATTAAAACAGAAACACTAAACCGGCTGGAAGATAGGTTAGGTAGAACTTCTTGAAGACATTGGCATAGGAAAAGATTTCATGAACAAAACCTCAGCTTCATGTGAACTAGCACAATAAACAAGTGGGATCTCTTATTAAAAATCTTCACAGCAAGAGAAACCACCAACAGCATGAAGACAACCCACAATGTGGGATAAAATTTTTACCAGCTGTTCCTCAGACAAAGGTCCATTATCTAGAATACATAAAGAACTTTAAAAAATCAGACCTCCCAAATTCATAGTCCCAATCTAAAAATGGACATCTGAAATGAGCAGGTATTTCTCAGACAAAGAAGTAAAAGCAGCAAATAAACATATTAAATAACATTCAATATCACTGGTCATGAGAGATGTAAATGAGAACAACACTGAGATTAGACTTTACCCCAGAAAGAATGGCTGCTATCAAGAAATCAACCAATAACAAGTGCTGACAAGGATATGGGGGAAAAGGAACCCTTCTTCTCTGTTGGTGGAAGTGTAGAGTGGTGCAATCACTGTGGAAATCAGTATGGAGATACCTCAAAGAACTAGGGCTAGAGGTCCCATTTGACTCAGTTATTCCTCTGCTGGGTACCTTCTCAAAAGAATTAAAAGAATCATACCACAGTGATACATGTGCACCCATGTTCATAGCAGCACAGTTTGTAATAGCTAAAGCTTGGAAACAGCCCAAGTGCCCATCAACTGGACACTGGAAAAGTTTGTGTTTTTTTATAAATTTGGAAATTATATATTGAAATTGCCCATCAATTGGAGACTAGATAAAGAACATGTGGTATTTTTTTTAAATGCAGTGTTAATCAGCCATAAAGAATAATAAATTAAAGACATTTATAAGTAAATGGATGCACACTGAAGTGATACACAAATGAAATAAACAGGACACACTGTATAAACACCAAATAGTTTCTCTGGTGTGAGAAACTGAAAGTGTAAATAGGGATCAAAATGTAAAATAGAGACTGTGAAATAGGAAGAAAGTGTGCAAAGGGGAAGGGGAAGTAGGGGTAGGGGAAAGGAAGGAAGGGAATGGAATTAATATGAACAAATGAAAGAATGGAAATAAAGTACTTGTAAATAGGGAGGGGTGGAGAGGTTGAAGGGAGGGGAAGGGAATGGGGAAAAAATAAGAATCAAGTTATTTTATGTAAAGATGCAAATCTCAAATGATGAATGTCATTATATTGTATACCTAAAATGTGCCAATAAAATTAATTTTAAAAAATTAGCATGGGTGGTATATCCATTCCCAGAATAAGTAATAGAAAGTAATACAGGCAAGCTTATAATTATCTGACCAAGCATCAAAAGCAAATTTTGAAGTTAGTGCAAAAGAACCATTTTATATGACAAAAAAAAAAAAAATACTGTGTTCTACTTAGAGGAGCCCACCCCTACAAGGTAAGAACTGTAGGTAGTACTTAAACTCAGTGTACAAAAATCTTCTCCTCCTCACTTGTTTAGACCCTTAAGTATCCTAATTAGTCATATTTTCCAATGTCTGTGAAATCTCTTTTGTTTGATTTAATTCAATATTCTTGACTTCTCCCAGTAGGTTGGGGTCCTTTCCTATTTTCTAATGGATTTTGTGAATTGTTTAGGATTTTGCTCTGTAACTGACAAGTTAATATGCCAAATTTATATATGAAGGCATACAACTCCCAGATCAAAGACAAAGGGCATAGTACTCGCATTACAACATAGTTCATGTTCATGTTTATTCCCATTGCATTTATCTCTCAAAAGCCAACATGAAGGAACTTTGGTTTGTTTTAGAGACATAGAGAATTTGTGTCACTGTTCCAGAGCCTCTGGCTTAAGAAACATAACATCTTTTATAATAGGTTATAAGCCCTTTTGTGCTATACATTGGAAAAAGGCGCTATTATCAGCACACTCGACAATATACGTACCTGATTTTTTTCAGATAAAAATATGTCAAATATCTTTGAAAAGATAGTTCAGACAAAAGGCTATTGGAATCTCCAGTATAACTACATGCAGAAATTTGAGGGGTATTTGCAAATATGGGTCCCAAAAAATGCTTCCTACCATAGGTCTTTAATACATCTTGACATAGTCTTTCCTCTGCTTGAAGGTAGAGAAGTGCTTTAAATTCTGTAACTAACATATCATTCTGCCAAAACTCCATATTTCTGATTTTATTTTTATATGCTGTTATCTGCAAGAGTTTCTATTTTTAACAAACCTAAGCAATGACAACTATTTTTAAATGTTTTACATATTTTAAATAAAATAATGTAATTATTAGACTTCTATATATTATTTTATCTTTTCACATGTCTAGAATTTTTGCGTTATCTTGTACACTCTCCTAAATAGAATAAATTTTTTAGGGTTTTTTTTGATATCATATAACTTTCTATATGTATCATAAATATTCATATCAGCTATTACAGACTTTTTGTGATATTTATTGATAGTCATATAATATATTATATTCATGTTTATGTGTTTTCTGTAATCAGACACAATTTCTAGACACAGTTTTCTATTTATCACTGCATCAGTTTTTACATTTAAGGATTCAGGATGATGTCCTCATTGAATGATTAGTGAGTGATTAAGGAATAAACAAGATATAATTGACTCTAAATTCTGAAAGTCAAGGACCATATTTTTCTAGTCATAATGAATATCTAGCTTTCAACAAAGTAACTTAACATTTCAAATGTGACCTGTGTGGAATGAATATTAAATGCTATGTCAATCCTTTTAGCTGTTTTTCGAAATTTCTAAAATATAGTACCTTCAGTGTCTTTTCTTTCTAAGAAATTATTAAAATCTATTGCAAGTTATTGTTCTAGTTTATAGAAGACTAATTTGTTCCAAACATGTATTTAATTTAATATTTTTTGCCATATGACTTAATTATATGAGGATCACCAGGTATGTTTTACATAGTACTTGTTTTTTACTCATCTTTATTTCTTATGAGTACAAGTTTGAAGTAAATAATGATTATTTTTATCATGGGGAGTTGGTAAATGCATATAACACACATCTTAATTCTTAGTTTTTAGTCCCCATCCCACCCTTTCCTCCCACTGGCTCCAAATCTCAATCCCCTTCCCATTTGGAAAATCTCTACTTTTATCACTTTTTCATACAATTCTTTTTTAACTTCTTTCCTTCCCTTCTGTCTCTCTTATCTCCATCTCATTTCCTCATCAATTTGAAAAATATTTCCTGTTTATCTATCTTCTATTTTGCTCCCTCCCTTTCTGCTCTCTCTCTTTCCCTACATATACATATATATGCGCATATATATGTGCATACAGATGCTCACATATATGTATATATGTATATATATAAAATTATTTCTCACTCTGTAATACATATGGTAAATATACATTTATATATTAAAACATATCTATTATTATATATTACATAATGATTTATGTTAGTCTAGCATATTATATAATATATATTACATGATATGGTGTATAGTACATTACATACTATGAAATATTAAATATAGTATAATATAATATAGACATAAGTATTTTAAAACCATGCTGTATTTATGCTTGTGTTTCTGACTTATTTCACTTTATACTATGGTCTCACATTGTACCCATTTACCTCTGAATGCCTCAAGTTTATCTTTTTCATGGCATATTGCTCCACCAAGAACATACATATTCATGATCAAGCTGAATTAGGTATTTCTGTTTGGTACAGCAAAAAGAAAATAAAATTGTATATCTTTGCAAATGTAATTTGGAGAGGTCACAATAATATCCTACTTTACATATTAAATCAATATAAATCTATAATATTTAAATCTTAGGAAATTAATTCTGCTGCTGTATTTCAAGGAATATTTTTTAGCATTATTTTTACATTCTGGTGAAATGAAAGAAAGACAGTATTAAACAAATACTTATTTTTCACCATGTCTTTATCAAGAATATTAGATACATTTTTAGAATACCATAAGCAGAAACTTATAAATTAAATTATGAAATCGTTTTTGCAGGTCTTCTTTTACTTGTCTTGTAACTTAGTAATGATGACCATTGATTGAACTTATAAATAAACCTGTTCCCCACTTCTTAGTTTGAGTTTTGTCAAAAAACACATTAAAAAGACAACACATAAAATAAATAAAATGTATGTTTCTTTTTAATGAAGAACAGTTACTTTTTCCTTTTCCTACAGTTCTTAAGGAATTACAAATGAAATTTTAAAACATTTTAACTGAATGATAATTATAACCTACTCTTCAAAATATATGAGATACGGCTGGGGATTTAGCTCAGTGGCACTGTGCCTGCCACGAAAGCAAGCGCAGGGTCCTGAGCTCAATCTCCCACACTGCCAAACAACAAAAACCCAAAAAAACAAAATATATGAGATCCAGTATTTAGAGAAAAGTTTACAGATTGAAATTCACATATAAGAAACAAGCAAAGATTTAATATTGTTATTATAAAGTCCCATTTTGAGAAGTTAGAAAACAAGTACAAATTGAATGTAAATCTCTTGTAAAAAAAAAAAGAAATGGAAGAATTATTAATAGCAGTAAACATTTATTTCTTTAGTAAAATTAATAAAATTGATCATCCCAGAGAAAGCCTGATAATAAAAATTAGATGATATTCATCTATCTTTATCATTAAAATATAATTCTTAATGAAAATCATTCTTTCAATATTCAAAATTCAAATGGATTCAGTGAAATTCCCCAAACATTAAAAAAAAAGAAATAATATTAACTGTGGAAAATATTCAGAAATTTATAGAAAAAGTTTATAAAAGATAGTTAAACCCTGATAACATCAGAACAATAACAGAAATTAGATTTGGGGAGGGAAAAAGGAGAGCAAGACCAGGGAGGATGGAAGAGACAATGATGACCAAATAGATTTCATCCTAGAAATTCAAGATTAATTTTTTTCAAAAGTTAAGTAATGATATTTATTACATTAGATAAACAGACAGAAATAATATTATAATATAGAAAAGTTATTGATAAGAGTCAAAACATTTTATGGTAAAATTATCATATTGGGCATAGAGCACTCTATATTATAAATAGAAAGGATTACATTGTACTTTATGTTTAAAAAATCTGCAAACACCCTTCAGTTGGTATCATACTAAGTGGTACAATATCCCCATAAATTAAGAATAGGTTCTCCCACTAATCTGTTCAACATCCCACTAAACATATGAGCCAGTGCAGTAATCCAATAACAAAAATTAATCATATAAAGTTTGAAATATGAGCTATGAAGTCTCTATTTTTATATAGAAATACTATCTACTTAGAAAATCTGAAAAACTTCAGTGATAAACTGATAGGCAGGATACAAGGGTAGCATACAATTTTATTTGCAGTTCTAAAAATGTTAACATAGTAGCCTTAGTCAAGACCTATTAAACATGCTTATTTTACCTGTAAGAAGTGAAAAATTAGTTTTATACCAGTCCAAATTTTGAAACAACCCAAATGTGAAAAAATAGAATAAAAGCACATTGTAGCTTACTCATAACAATGGATCAACACACAAAATAAAGAAAGAATGGATTACAGATGCATGTGATAACATGGATGAATATAAAGCACACATGTTTCAAACCAAAAGACAGACATAATGGAATACATCCAGAGTGATTTTATTTATATGCAGTCAAATCAGGCAAGCAAAGTTAATGCCAAGTAATAGAAACCAGAGTGATTGGATCAAATAGAGGAATGGTGGTAGAAACTGTAAAGAGATATAAGAGAAGTTCTTTTGAGTGTGGGAATGTTAGAATGATGCTTACAAAAGTGTGTAAGGGTGATAACAAGTTATATAAAATTTCCAAAATTTATTGAATGGAATACTAAGTATTCCTGAACATTAGTGGAGGAAAATTGTAGCTCATTTGTAAAAACATAAATAAATCTTTAACCTAGAGTGTTGTTCAGTGACTCATTCACTACATAACTAGAATTCTCTAGTCTGTTTCTGTTTACAAGTGTAGTTTGAATTGGTATAAATTTATTGTGCTCATTGCTATGGCTTTAATTTATGAAACATTAGCACATATATGGAAATATCATACTTCAAAATGTGTCAAGTAGCTCTCCTTGGTAAATTTTTGGATAAGAGGATAAGTATTCTGATTCCAGAACAGAGTGTTGCGATTGCAGGAGCAAAGACTGGAACAGTGGAATGCTGGAATTAGTCCTCAAGTTGAACTTCAAAAGAGGAGAGTGTATTTGAATTGTAATCAAACATTTTAACTATTTTCACTGGTAAAATATATACTTTCCCTATTAGAAGGTCATCTTGATATTTTAATCAGCCAAAACCCAAATATGGTCCATCTTTGAGTTTATACCAGAAAAATTTTATAAACAGTGATAGATATTGTTGGGAAAAATTGAAATAAAAATCATAATTATTAGTAATTGATACTATTTGCAAGTGATAGCCAACACAGTACCTATTAAAGTCAATGAACACGTCATAATTAAAATGTAGAAGTGCCTTGTTAGTTCCCTCAAATAACTTTATTTTCTTGATAGTTCAATAAAGAAAGAAAAAATGCAAACAGTAAAACAAATATCAACACTTTCAGATTGTTCAGATTTAAAGCACTACACTGAGATTTCAGTACTTCTCCTTTCCTGACATCTGAGTGTTATTATAGTATTAAGTTTAACAACTGACTAAATGCAGTGCTCACAAGTTGATGGATGATTAGTAGTAATTGCTGAAGCAGAGCTTCAGCACAACATGTTTTATAGGGTACAGTATCCAATTTCCTGAAGTGGCAGTTTCCAATATCTTAATAGCTAAAGGATAGTAAATTGTGCATTTCATGAGCATTTTTGGCACAAACTTTCTGAAGCAATTTTCAAAGGAGTCATCGACAGTGAATGATATGGTGCTTAGTGCAGTATTGGAGTACGTCATTAGATAGTCTCCATGTGCAGAATGTGACATGACACAACCATCATTGTGACTTGTGTGCAAGGAGAGAGAGATTCATGTCATATCATGGTGAACTTCAAGCCACTGAAGTCTTCCAGATAGTAAGACTGGCATTTTCTTAAAAGTTTTCCTTCCTACGACTGAGTTTTGGAATTACTTTTTATCACTAACCAGCAAAGCTTTGCGTCATTGAACAGTGTGAGTGTATTTTGCTGTCATGGAGCTGAGTTCTGCATTCACACTTGTGCTTTAAAATAACTCAGCAGTGCAGCAGCAGAGCTTATGGAGTGATTTTCTATCTTCTCTTAACGAAGCTCTTCCTTCTAACAGATTCAGCCTCTAAGGACAATTATTTATCAATATATATTTTTATTAGCACATGTTAGCTGTACATAATTACATTTATCATGAGGAATTTTTACATGTACATAATCCATTTGAATTTTTTTCCCTTTTTTGTCCCTTTCTATCCCTCCCTGGCCCTTCTTTACATTTGAAAAAGGTCTATTTCCACTTTCTGTGGTTCTCATTATTTAATCTTTTTTAAAAATTTTCTTCTCTCCCCCTCCATCTCTTGTTCCACTTCCCATTTGAAAAAGACCCCCCTACTTCCTGTTATCTACCCATTATTTTGCCTTTTATTATATTTTCAATTTGTCATAGGAGAGAAACAATGTGATATTTAAACTTGTTTGTCTGATTTATTTCACTTAATATTATGGCCTGTATGGCCTGGAGATGCAACTATTTATCTACAAATGCCTCAAGCTTGTCTTTCTTAAGGTAGAGTAATACTCCATTGTGTATACATCTGCCAATAGACATGGAGGCTGTTTCCAAGATTTGGCTATTATAAATTGTGCCTCTATAAACATGGGTAAAAGAATGAAAACAAGACTTTTGTAAATAAAAAGGGGGAGAAATGTTGAAAGGAAGTGAGGGGGGGGGTGGAAAAGAATCAAGATATAGTATGTACAAGTATAAATTCCCTGAATGGATGTGATTATTATGTATATCAAAAAGTACCAATAAAATTAATTTTTAAAAAACACAGATATGCATGTATCACTATAATATAACTTTAACTCTTTTGGGAAGACTGCTAGAAGGCAAACAGCTAGGTCAAATGGAATTTTATTTTCATTTTCTGAGGAACTTATGTACTGATCTCCATAGCAGATATACTAGTTTACATTCTCACCAACAATGTAGAAGTGTTCTTTCTTCCCTGCAACCTCACCAGCATATGTTATTATTTGATTTCTTGATGACAGCCATTCTTTTGGGAGTAAGATGGAATCTTGCAGTTGTTTTAATTTGCATTTCTGTAATGATCAGTGATATTGAACATTTTTTCTTATGTATGTATTAAACATCTGTACTTCTGAGATATATCTATTCATTTCAGTAGCCTGTTGTTTTATTGGGTCTTTTCTTTGAGGGGATCCAATTTTTTTGAGTTCTTTGCCTGTTCTAGATGGTAGCCCTCTGTCTGAGGAATAGTTGGTAAATTTCTTTTCCCATTCTGTAAGTTGTCTCTTCATTCTGTTGGTTGTTTCCTTTGCTACATATACGTTTTTTGATTTGATATGATCCTATTTGTTTATTCTCAGTATTTTTTTTCTTTTGCCATTGAGGTTCTTCAGAAAGTCCTTGATTATGTCTATGTCCTCAAGAGTTTTACCTATTTTATCTTCTAATAGATCAAATATATGTTTTAACATTTAGATCTTTGACCCACTTTGATTTGAATTTAGCACATGGTGAAGTATTTTCACAGAGACATTTATTAAATAGGCTGTTACCATTTTTTCCAATGTATGTTTTTGGCCCCTTTGTCAAAGATCAAATAGTTGAATGTGTCTGTGGTTGTTTCTGCTTTCTTTATTCTGTTCCATTGATCCACATTTTCATTTTTTTGCCAATATCATGTTGTTTTCTATCACAGTAGCTTTGTAATATAACTTCAAGTCTGGGATTCTGATGGCTTCTGCTTTGCTAATGTTACCCAGAATCACTTTGATTATTCTGGATCTCTTCTGCTTTGTATAAATTTTTGGATTTTTTTCTGAAGATCTATGAGGCATGCCATTGGTATTTTCATGGGATTGCATTAAGTTTACCTATCAGTTTTGAAAGTATAACTATTTTGACTATATTGGTTCTACCTACCTAAGAACATGGTATATCTTTATATTTCCAGTTTCTGATGTCCTCTTCAATCTCCTTTTTCAGAGTGATGTAATTTTCATTGTAGAGGTCTTTCACTTCATAGTTAGGTTAATCTCTAAGTATTTAATTATTTTTGATGATATGTGAATGGCATTGTTTCTGTAATTTCTTTCTCAATGAGCTCATTATTAGTGCATAGGAATGTTTCTTGTAATGTTGATTTTGTTTTCCTGCTACACTATTAAATTTGTTTGTTAATTCTAGGAATCTTTTAGTGGTAGAAGATCTGTCATCTGCAAATAAGAATACTTTGATTTCTTCTTCTCTTTTTTATTTCTTTCTCTTGCCTGATTGCTCAGGCTAATGTTTTGAGAACTATGTTAAACAAGAGAGGTGACAGTGGACATTCTTTTCTTGTTCTGGATTTTATAGGGAAAATTTTCTGTTGTTTTCTTCATTTAATATGATGTTTACAGTAAGTATGTCATAAATCATATATATTAGCTTGGGGTTAGATCCTTCTATAACTATTTTCTTCAGGGTGTTAATCATGAATAGATGTTGGATTTTGTCAGATTTTTTCTGCATCTATTGAGATTATCATGTGATTTTATTCTTGTTTCTGTTTACATGATAAATTATACTAATTGATGTTGAACCATCCTTGCATCTTTGGAATGAAGCCCACTTAGTAATGTGTATAATCTTTTTGATGATTTGTTGCATTCTGTATCTTAATATCTTGTTAAGCATTTTAGCACATATATTTATTACAGAGATTCACCTATAATTCTTTTTTGGTTGGATCTTTGTCTCATTTTGGAATCAAGGTAATGCTAGCTCCCAGGAATGAAGTTGGCAATATTTATTTTTCAATATTACTAATGCATTTGAGGAGTATTGGCATCATTTGTTCCTTGAAATTCTTGTAGGATTTGGCTTTGAATCCATTAGGTTCTGGGACTTTCTTAGTTGATAATTTTTTTTATTACTGCTTCAATTTCACTGCCAGTTATTGCAATGGATTTTTAAGTCTTCTTGGTTGTGTTTTGGTAATTCATATGTATCTAGGAATCTCTCCCTTTCTTCTGAATTCACTTATTTTTTGGCATATAGATTTGTGAAATAGTTTGTAATAATATTCTGGGTTTTGGTAGTGTTCATTTTAATTTCACCTATTTCATTTCTAATTGCATTGTATCTTTTTAATCCTTTTTTGATAAGATTGATGTAAGGTTTCTCTATTTTATTTATTCTTTTAAAAAACCAGAGGTTTGATTCATTGATTCTTTATAGTTTTTTAGTATATCCATTTCACTGATTTTTGCTCTGATCTTTTAATTTCCTTCCTCATACTAGCTTAGATTTAGATTGTTGTTTCTCTTAAACTATTTATTTGTGCTTAATCTGTTTTCATGATGTGGGCTTTCACAGCTATGTACTTTCCTCTTAGGACTGCTTTCAATATGTCACATAAGATCTGGTATATTCTACTGGCATTTTCATTATATTCTAGGAACTGTCATTTCTTTCACAATTTCTGCTGTGATCCACTGATTATTTAAGAGGGTGTTGTTTCATTTTCATGCATTTGCATAATATCTTTTGTCATTGATTTCTAGTTTTATTGCACTATGATATGAAAATACACCTGCTAAAATTTTAATTATTTAAATTTACTTAAGCGTGTTTTTCTTTTTTTGTACTGCCAATTGAACTCGGGACCTTGTGCTTATGAAGCAGAAGGCAGAACCACTGAGCTAAATCAACCCACCCTTAAGCATATTTTACTTGCTAATATGTGGTCTATTTTGTAGAAAGTTCCACGTGCTGCTGAGAAGAATGTGCTCTCAGTTGTTTTGGATGGAATACTCTGTATATATATGTCAAGTCAATTTGTTTCAAGATTTTATTTAACTATAATATTACTTTGTGAATTTTTTTTTGGTTGATTTGTCTATTTGTAATAGTAGGGTATTGCAGTACACCATTTTAATTGGACTGATATTTATTAGATGTTTCATTTCCAAGAGTGTTTGTTTTATAGAATTGGCTACACTATTTTTGGTGCATATTGTTTGTAATTATTTTCTCTTCCTGTTGAATGGTTCTATAAAACCAGTATGTAGTGACCTTCTTTGTGTCTTCTGATCAGTTTAGGCTTAAAATCCAGTTTGGTTGAAGATATGACAGCTACACTTATTTGTTGCATGGAATATTGTTCCCCATCCTTTGACATTCAGTATATGAATTTCTTTTTGGGATAAATGTGTTTCTTATGTACAGCTTATTTTTAGATCTTATTTTCTTCATTAAGTTTATTGGTGCATTTTAGGTATACATTATGATCACATTCATCATTGGAAATTTATACCTGTACAAATGATCTTGTTTCTTGATCCAGTATGATAATCTTTGTCTTTTGTTTGGTGAATTAAGACCATGCACACTGATAATTATAAATAATTGATATTGACTTATTCCTGTCACTGTATTATTTTACTGTTGCTGATTCTCTTTTTCATCTATGTAATTGCTTTTTCTGCCTGGTGAATTAATTCTACTTGGTCTTTTGGCATTGTTAGTTTCATTTTCTCTTTCTAGAATATCTTTGAAAAATTTTTTGGACTGCTGGTTTAGCAGTCCTAAAATTCTTTAGGTGCTCCTTAACATGGAAATATCTTATTTGTTCATCAATTTTAAAAAATAATTTTACAGGATACAGCAATCTGTTTTTAAAGTTATTTTCTCTTAAGACTTCAAACACTTCATTACAAATTCTACATGAGTTCAGGGTTGAGTTGAGAAGTCTGCTGTAATTCTGATGGGTTTTCCTTTATATGTAATTCATGGCTTTTCTCTAACAGCTTTTCAAATTCTGTTCTTGTGTTGGATTTCTGGAGCCTTGACTATGATGTGTCTTGGATTGGTTCTATTTTCTTATAATGGCTATTTGTGGTTCTATATGACTTAGTTATCTATATTTTAAATTCTTTTTCCGAGTCTGGAAAATTTCTGCTATTACTTTTTTCCTTTTGTGCTGTCTTCTGATTTTTTATTAACTTCACTTAATCTTACTCTTCTTTGCATCATGTTGCAACCACTGGACCAATTTTTCATGTCCTCTTATTGTTTTTGTAATGTCTGTCATTAATTGATAATCAACAATTCCCCTATCTAGATAGGATACTTTGTTCTCACACTGATCACTTCTGCTGCCCGTACTTTCAGTAAAATATATAATCTCCTGGATTTCTGTTTGGAACTTTTTATGGACACCAATTCTTTTCTATACTGACTTTTCGTGATTTGTATCATTTCCTTAATCCCTCTAATTTTTAGTAATTTTTTTCTATACTTTCTGATCATTTCTTCCTTTAGGATCATTATATATTTAATATAATTTGAGTTCACCAAATAAATTAGTAACTTTTTTATTTCCTTCCAGTATTATCCTTTCAGATACTTTATCCGTGTGGTTTTTGATTTTCTCCAACTTGATACCCTGTAGATTGCTTTTGGGTTATATGGGACTTTTGGAAGGCATTTTGTTACCTTGTTTTCTCATGTCTCTATATTTTGAGGCTTTCAGAATGATTCTAGTTACTAATATGGAGACTTCTTTAGTTAATATTTACTTTTCAGAGATGTCTTATTGGGATAACTAATTACTACCCATTACCTCTGTCCCATAATCTAACCACCTGCATTTATTTGGGAGGGGAAGTTTCAGCTTATTTAGCACAATACCCAGTTCTTTAGGATAAGCAGCAGTGTATTTCATTATTCCCAGGCAATATAAATATTGCCACATGGAGAATACCAAATGATAGCAACAACTATGCTACCTTGGATGAAGTAGTAAAATCAATAGCAACAATAGCATCAAATATAAACTGAATATTGACAAACCCTAAGAACCAATAATGTACCACACTCAATGATAGGGAAAAGGTCTATAGTTATGACACAAGCTGTAAAAGAAACCAGATATTAACTTACAACAAATAAACAACTTTACTTCTATTAACAATATAACAGTGCTTAGCCATAGCAAAATATATTTAATTATCTATAGAGTCACATAAAATCACTGTATTTTAAGGATAGAAGTAGTAGGGAATGGGATCCTAAATTAAAGAGTAAAAGAAAATTAATAGTACTAGATAAAAGTAACATAAAAGAACAATGAGGAAAAGGAAAAAGAATAAAAAGGAGAAAGTAAACTAAAGGAAAGTAAGAAAAAATATAATAAGGAAAAAGTTAAAAGAGAGCAAGAAAAGACAGGCAAAAAGGGACTAATAAAACAAATTATTACAATATTAATAAAAAAGGATAAAAGAAAATGGGAGATAAATTTCCAAGCATGTCAAAACAAACAAACAAACAAAAAAGCCCAAAACCAAACAACAACAAAGCATACATTATGTCTTTAGTTCAAAGAAAAAGATGGAGTCCTTCACCAAGATACATATATCTTAACACCTAACATAAATTTCTACTAAGTAATTTACGTTGTCTTAAGTAAATTCTCCAGGAACAAGAACTTGATTCAAGAAAATTTCTAAGAGATATGAAGAGAATATGAGAATAATAAGAAAGATCCTATCCCACGGGATAATCTGAGGGATACAGAAAGAGAGCTCTGAAGATTTCAGAGCATCAGTCAAAAGCACAGGAATTAGCCTCATACATATTCCATTTTTTAAAAAATTTAAAATAGTGTTTAAAAATTTTAGTAAAGTAGGACTATGTCCCCTCTCTTTATGCTATTTCCAAGTGCTACAAATTTGGGTCAAAACTGAAATGAGTACATGATGAAATGACACCTCTCTCTGAAGTCACATAGCTCAGCAGCAATGAAGAGCTAGGTAAGAGTGGGGGAAAAGACATACCAGTATGTAAAAGTTGAAGTGTTAAATATATTGTGCCAATCATTCTAATTTTGGAATCAAGACTTCATTTTTTTCCATAAAATAACCCTCTGCTTTTTTATTACCTAAGAGCAATGGTAAACTCATAAGGATCTCCACAAATGCAGTTTCATGGCAACAGAAAAATGTTTCCTCAAGTGAAAGTCAGTAAGAGACAAAATTAAGGCTTCATTTTAATAATTACATCTTAGTTGTTACACTGTTCAAATCTTTCATTTTCTTTTATGTTAATAATACTTTTTTTCAGGGACAAACACTCCTTGCCTCTCCTTTCCTTTATGTCCCATCCACGTAACCCTGACTTTTATTTGGGAAATTCACCCCCTCCCCCATCCTTACCAAGCTATGAATGTGCAACTTGTTCTATTCTAAGCTCTGACACTCAGATATGTTGACATTTCTGTTGTCATTGAGATACAAAATATTTGTGTTTGGAATTGTCAGGAGTAACAGCTCTTCCTCATATATTGCAGTGAGGGAGATCTGGCACTTTCCTCTAGCTGATCGATAACATGGGAAACTGTGGGCTATGAAACTGCTGTGGCCCTTTACCTAATTTGGGGGAACTCTACACTACGTAACATGGAAAGTGAGACTAAAAATGACAATAAGACAGACCTTATTCAAGTAATTGCATAGTGGTTAATTGAAGCTAAACTCCTGTCTGTAGACTTGACTTAAACATCAACTTTTATGAAATTTGACTCAATTTGAGTTGTTCCTGTGTCATTCATAATATGCAAACTTTCCTTACATGAGTTGAGATTTTCTTTTGATTTCTGAATATGCACTTAATTTTCTTCAAATCAAACATATTTAATAGCAAGTTCAAAAATTTTCTCCACCCAAATTCATACTATTATTGTGAAGATCTAATTTCTTAAAGTTTCTTCACTAAAATACATATGTCAAAATATCTATCTCTCTACAAATCACTTTAATTATTTTAGAGTAATACCACTTACCAGTTTTCAAAAATTAACATTATTACTTTAGCATAATCAATTATTTTCCATGAAATCAATTCTGTGAAGAAAAATGAAAGTGATATGTATATTAAGTTGAGATTAGTCATGTGTCAAACTAATTCCAATAAATTTACAAAGACAAAACAAATGTGTATAGACCAAGTATATTAATAAGACAGCTTAAAAGGGGCAAAGGGGAAGGGGAAGTGGGAGAGGTAGGGGAAAGGAAACAAGTGAACAGAATTAATATGAGAAAATGAAAAAAATAGAAACAAAGTCTTTGTAAATAGGGAGGGATAGAGGGATTGAAGGGAGAGCAGGAGAAGGGGGAAAAATAAGAACCAAGAGAGATTATGTAAAGGTGAAAATTTCCAGTGATGACTGTCATTATATTGTATACCTAAAATGTACCAATAAAATAAAATTTAAATAAGACAGCTTAGATTTAATGAAGAATATATTTTAATGTATGTCCTCCAAGTCTCTGTATATGACACAATTATTTAATTTGTCATATCTAGCCTCTAATTATATTTATAATTCAACTTCATTACAAATGAATATAATTGCTAAATGTTTTTTGGCTTTGGATATTTTACTTTAATTTAAAATTATTATTTTCTTAGTCACAAAATATAACAAAGTGATATTGATTCACAGAAACTACACTGGATTTCTTTGTACCTTGTTTTCAAACTTATTCCTGACCCAAAGCTTCTACAGCTTCAGAAAAATGACATATTTTCTATTCTACTCTGATAATTGTTTCTTTGCTCTAGTTTCTGGAGTGAATATTAGGCCACAGCTTATGAGCCTTGAGGGGTGACATTTTCCAATTTCATGTCTGAATAAATAATGTTGCATGGAAAAATTTTAGCTGTTTTGAAAATGAACTTTTACATACACTATATTTCAACAGAAACTTACAAACACGAAAGCAAACACCCACAACCTTAATGAACTCATAAAAGTGACAATATCCTTGTTTCTATTCTACCAAAGTGTAAATAACAGAATTGAAGAGAGTATATTCAGAATTCATTTACAAGGAGGCTTATTTATGAGAAAACTGAAATTCATTTGAACTCGTGAGGCAAAATGACCTATCCATACCAATATCATTAATCTAGAAAAATAGTATTGTGAGTTATTTACTTGTCAACACCCATGAGCTAGACAAAGATAAGGTACAGAAGGTTTGATTAAGATTTTGCCTGAGAAAATTAGTTGTGGATTGAACTTTGTGCAAAACCATGTAGCTACTTGAACAGAAGGCTTAAAAATATATGGCTTAGTTTTCATCCAAGTATTTCACAGTTCAGACATGAATATAAATGCATACCATAGTTAAGGTAAATGTTGGGGAACTATTTGTGCTCTCTCCTTGAAGTTATACTTAATAATTCTTTGTTTAAAATTAACCTAACTTGTTATAATACCTAGATTAGTTATTGAATTATAGGCTGGTGGGAGCCAGAATCTTAGACTTTCGTTCAGGCCACTATTAGTGGTCCTGGAGATCTTAACATCAATGTGTCTAACAGGGACATTCATACTGGATCGACTCTGACAGAAGGATTCAGGTGATTCTTATTATTTCTGGATTTCTTGGTGATTTTTTTGTAATGTACACATAGCTATACTAGAGTTGATGTACTCACTCTAATTCTGTAACTTCTAACCAAGAATATTTTATGCAATTGTAGAGTGTTATGCTTTCCATAAAAATGAATATATTATTAAATATTTGGCTATAGAATTTTTACTAATAATATTTCTAATTTATTTAGTTATAAATGTAGAAATAAAATACTGGAAATAAGAAAACAAAATCAAGACACATGATGATAGCAAAGAGAATTATTTTTTTGGGCTAGGGATGTAGCTCAGTGGTTCCTCCACCTGACCCACAACTTCAAGGACCCGCGTTCGATCCTGGTACCAAAAAAATGAAATAAAATAAAAATCAATTGATCAAAACTATATGGGCTTATTTAAAAAAAAGAATTATTTATTTATCCAAAATAATAGTTAATCACGATTACCTGACATGTTGATAATGCAGGTAAACTGAACTGCATGGAAATAGAACCTGTATTTTACTTCCACATTGAGAGAGAAGGTAATATACAATGCCTCTCTCTTTCTAAAGATGTAGGTTCTGGCTGTGTCTGACCCTTCCATATGTAATAGAAAACAACCAAATGAAATCCAGTAAAATTGGACTTTACAATGTAACAAACAAGCTACATGCAAGTATAGAAGAAAATGGAAGGGAATATTTAATCATCAGATGAAATAGTATTTTTACACTTAAATTCAGTAAAATAGATTATAAGAAAAAAGCCTGATATAATTAAAATGTAAAACAATAGAAAATATATAAAATGATATAAATTAACTTAAGCACAAACTATCAACTTGAAGAAAATGTTTGCAATCAACAGAAGAAGCTGAAGGTTAAATTATTCAACAATACAATAACAGTCTCCCCAAGGTTTACCATGTTATAACATGTGACATGTGTTTCTTCCTTTTTAAAGCCAGGTAATATTCCACCCTTATGCTATACTGAGAAATATACCCCAAATAATGTGTAAATATAAATATACCCAAAATAATGAACTTTATACCCAAAATGGTTAAGATGGTACTTATTTATTATCTGAATTTTATAGAGGGCTCAAAAATAAATTAATTAAATATAATAAGAGGAAAACAGTGCTCAGTAAAAGGGCCAAAATAGGTAATTAGAGATTTCCCTAAAGAAAACATGTACAATATAAATATATCATAAACATATTGAACCATCTAAAGAACTCTTTCACGTTTTTCTTCTTGAAGTAGACCTGCAGCGATAAAAGGAGATGATATATGCAAGTGAAGTTCTTAGAATAATGATTATCTCATTAAAACTGTCCATTGGTGTTAGAAATGTTAATATTAGGACCAGGATTTAGAACTGGAATAGAAGTGGGAGATTAATAAAACCATATAGATATTGTCATATCCAAATTACTACAAATTTTGAAGACATTATACTCAGTAAAATAATTATGATTAATAAAACATTTCTGAAAGTGTATAAATTTGTATTACTTTTCGAGGACTTAATTTGAAAATATGTTTCCAAAGTCTCAAATAAGTTTCTTATCCCTTGATCCAGTAATCCTTTTGCAAAGATTCAATCGTGAAGAAGTCATGAAATGTAAAATATGACAAAAGTTGTATGACAACCTTGTATCATTTAGGAATAAGAATCTCTCATTTCACTTATTCAAGTTTTCTGCATATTATTTATTGTGTTTCATTTTCATCTTGCTGTATCAACAGTAACTTCCTCAGACTGTTATTAGAAAAAATCAAATACTGGATGTAAAATGCTTAGTATTTTGCCCACAATAAAGTAACATGCTAAGGGTTATTATTGGTTTTTTTCCACACTTATATCGTGTTTCCCAGGCTTCATTAACAAATATACTTTCAAAATTCTGGGTTTTGGGTAGGAGAAAATTTATTTTCCTCATAGTAATACAGGCAGAATATTTTACTGCATCAATAGTTCTGTCTACAAAGTTATTGTTGGTTCAGACTGACAGAGTCTAGGCTATCTCTAGCACATAGTTGCTAAGATTCCTGCTGATTTTTACGTCCGAGACACCTGGAGTTGGGAAATATCATTTAGAATTACCATTTAGCAAATTTTGTAGCTCAGACTTGAGGTATAAACATCATATTCTATTCTTATTCTCTCGACTGATATTCATGAATAGACTTCATGCAAGTCAGCTTTGTGTAGAAAAATTAGTGAAAAGTGAATTAAATTAGTTTTCAAATAATGTCATTAACTCAAATTTACTGAAGATTTTTTATCTTATCTTTTATTTATTTTTGAGTCCTCTTTAAAAGTATTATCACTTATTATATTTAATAATATTTTTAAGGAGGCAAAAATATTAAAATTGCAATAAATATACATTAAAGTACATAGAAATACAGGTTACACAGAAAAACAACTAGATAAAATACAGTTATTGTTGAATAAGAATGACAGAATTATGGTAGATTTATTTTCCAAATGTTTATCACTTTTCATATCTTAATAAAGATCCTAAGTTTTCTACATTTATGGTCAAAGAACAAATAATTATACAAACATACATGGGCTATTTTAGGTTAGTATTTATCCTTTTATAAATTTTAAAAATTAAAAGTTTAGGGCTATAGGATCATCTCACTTTAAATAATTATTCAATGAAGATTTGGCTATGATTCTAATTATTTAGTAGTCAGGTACTTTATTTCTTAAGAGAAATTAAAAAGAAAATCTACAACTTGCTTATTTTGTGTCTGGTTAATGAAATCATAATCATTTTATAAATTATGTTGCTGAATTTTAAAAGAATGGATAAGTACTTTAGCATTCATTCAATATTCATCAGGTCCTGCTATAAAGGTATTCCATGTAGATGTGAATAAAGAATTAAAACCTTAAAGATATTCATAAAGGAATTAGGACATTTTGGAAGTGAAGAGCTTAGGGCAGGCACTATCCAAGTGTTTTGTGTACGTTACTATATTTACCTCTTTATAATCAATTGGTGAGTTTTGTGGAATTGTCCACATTACACAGAAGACACAGAGGTTGAAAAATTAAACAATCTACTAAAACTGGTAGAAATACAACTGAGGTCCTTATTGGGATCTTTCTCTTAATCTTTGTCTTTGTTTGTTAACTTCAAAGTAACTTTATGCTAAAAAAAATTATATAGAAATTGTGTATATACTAGTGATTCATACTATAATATATGAAAATTTTATGACAAATATTATTTAAAATTTATATTTAAAACTCCAGAAATATTTTAACTGAAAAATTGTATTAGGAAAAAATAAATATAAATTGAAGTGACAAGATTCATTGTTAATAACAAATGATGTTAATCATCCATATCACACTTTTTACTTCACATGTCTTGTAACACTCTTTACCTCCAGTAACTTTACACTCAGCATGAAATTATTAAATTGCTTTGAAAACATCAAAGAAATAAAGAATGACTCCCCATCTGCAACTTAACAAGTGTGTCCCCGTATCAGTAAGAGAAGGTCAAAGGGGCTAATGCATTCACAAAGTGCAGGAAAAGGCAAACGGAAGGGGATACACTTAATCCTCAGAGCCAAATAATCATTAGCAGTGATGATAGATAAAGTCAAATATGAAATTGCTACAGGATGAGTACTATATTTATTCACATTCATAAAGTGAAGTAGGGAGTTATCAGGCTCTAAGCTGGGAACGCAAATGAAAGATGAAACGCCACATATTATGAACTCTGACACTTTCACTCAAATTGCATACTATCTTTGTATTACATTATTCTAATTTTACTTTTATTTATTGTTACTATTTATAGCAATATTTCATGTGAAACATCTAAATAAAATATTTTCAGATAGTAATTATATATGCTTTCATCCAACCAATGTTTGTTGAATATATTCTGTAGTCATGTGAAATTTGCAATAGTGTATGTGCACTGTTAACTTAAAATATGCTACTATTGTCTCAGAACTTAGTTTTACAATTTCCTGTCACAATACACAAATACAACCCTTGCGTTTGTAAAATATGTTGCTGTGTTGCAAAACTATGGCACCAACATAGCTTGTAATTGGAAAAAATAGTATTGGAACATACACTCCCTGAAGTTCTGCAATGGACAGGATGCAATTTTATTGTTTTCCAATATCAAAAACTTTACAATAGTTGATATGTTGTTCAATGTTATCACTGGTACTTGTAGATGCATATTAAAGTGCCATTTCATGGTAAATAATAGATTTTTTTCAAAAATTCAATATATCTTATTATCTAATAAAGTTATCTCTACTTTGTTAATGGTCAGTGAATCATCCCTTTCAGATAATGTATCAATATTTAATAACATAAAGGTGATTAATAATTTAAATTCAAGAAGATTTGTACATTTATCTTTCACATAAACTGCTATTAATTAAAACAATTTCTCACAGTTTCAATTGTCTCCATAATATTATATGTTATATATTCATGTATTATAGTCACAATTATATCTAAATAACCAGTCTTGCTCAGTAGGCAAAGCAAATTAACTAAATGCTGCAGATGGCTTCCAGTCTGACAGGGATAGAAACACACTGCTACTTGAAGTTGAGCCCTGCTTTGAATGAAATTATGAATAGGTCCAGGTAATCATTGTCTTCCATGCTCTTATATCTTTCCTGACCTACCCCACTGTCTCTTGCTTTTATTCCCCCTGGCTGACGAGTATTTCCTTGCTCCATTTTGAAGGTGCCATGTTTTAAGGTGGAAACATGTCTTTGTGTCATAGTTTAATCTTAGTGCGCTCATCTGTATAAAAATGTACACTTCATTAGTTATTACCTGTTAACTGGAAAGCAGGTTGATAATTAAATGATAATAAATTTAATAAAGGGTTACAAATATTTAGTTATCTTTGTGGAGGATAATTATGGTCTAGCAGAAATACTGTGTAGACTGTATATAAGTTACATCAGAGAAATATCACTTGAACAGTGAAATATCAAGGGACAGTATGAAATATCTTCAGAAAGGTCAATCTTTCCCTATGATTAGAGACAATAAGATCTATACTCCTGAACTGTTCAAAATTATGAAAATTCATGTTTAAATTTTAATTTTGTATTTAATTCTTAGTTGTGTCAGCCATGTAATGAGACAAGCGATTTAGTATTTGCCATCAAATATGTATTTATATGATTTTATATAACTTTAGAAAATTTGGATTCTAATTTAGGGGTAAGGTGAAATTCTCAGGCCTTGATAAATTAACTATATTTAAAGTTATTGACTTTAAGTCAGTAAATATATTTGCCAAGTGATCCACGCAGCCCAATTGTGTCTGTAGGTGATTTTCTAATTACAACTAAATCCTGACTTGTATAATCCATAGTGCATATGTAGACGAGATAATATTTTATATGATCAGAAAATCTGTTCTTTTATTAATTTCCAGCTGTTTAGAGTGGAGTTGGGGATTAATAAATACAGTTAACTAAATCCAGTATCATTATAAATTATTTACTATTTTCTTACATTTAATATTGGAAAGATATGTGGTTACTTTCATCATAATAATTATACTTAATTCCATCCCATGTTTATCCTCCCTCTTTCTCTACATTCTTGACATAGAAATAAAATCCAGACCAGATTAGACTTTTTCTATCAATAGTGTGATGTTTTTTGGTGCCTTTAAGAAGACAAATCAGTAAATATGTAACAATTTACTATATATATATATCTTAATATTACTTTAGAATTAAAGAGTTACATTGAGTAGAATACTCTTGGTAATTCTGAGCTTAAAAACCCTACTAAGTAAGGTGTTAAATATTTCCCTGCATTGCTGTTGAAACTCTATGCTATTCCATAGTATATGCCCTCAATCTTCACTTGTCAAGATAAGGGTAATCAATCTCAATTCCCCATAAAATGTAATTTCCATTACAGACAAGCAATAAACACTACCAATTTCTTGGAAGCATTGGACTTCTACAAAATAATCCCCTTTAAAAGAGACCAGGGAAAAATATTTTATTTTATCACAGATAACGATATGTAGAAGCAAGGAAAAGTCGATTCATCTTCTTATCTTACTGAGATGTCTATAATTAATGTTTGTCTAGTTTCAAGAAAAAAAGGGCAAAATAGAAGTCAGTAAATTTGATGTTGAAGTAAAAGAGCAGAAATATTCTATCTCAAAAAGAAATCATTTAACTACAAAAAACATAAACCACATCATGTAGCAAGCTTCAAATCCCTCCAAATAGCACTGAGATAACCTATTAAGCAAGACATGACCATGATATCATATTATGTAAAATATTCAATGCAGGATAAAAATTAAGACTTCTATCCTCAGGAAACTTATATTTAACTAGGATAGAAAGAACTACAATTTAAGACAATATGATTCTTTTTTTCCCCCAATGATACACCAAGCAAGATACTTTTGTTACAAGGAATTCAAATGGTATTGACATCATTATATGAGCATATAACAATGCTTATCCTGTTTATTTCAGGCGACTTTTCTAAAATTTAAATGTGGTTATTACTTTCTTTAAATTTGTTTTCATTAATATATGTTTTCAATGTATAATAAAAACATGTGACAGGATATATACACATAGCATCATGATAATTCTTACTTCCCTTCCCCCTTCTTCACCCCCACTTCCCCAATCTCTAAATCCCCTTTCATTCTCAAAAAAGTCTATCTCCCTTTTCCCTCATCTGCCTTTCATTTTGCTCTTTAAATGATTTATACAATAAAACTTTTGATTGTGAGTGACTTGTTCTGTGAGTGTTCTGCAATACAAGCAGACATGTATGATAAATTTTAACTTGATAAAAAATGCTGTTCTGCAGTAAGAGTAATGATGCCAAATGTTACATGTTCACAACTGAGCCAATGCTCCTCTCTCTATCTCTCTCTAACTCTCTCTGTCTCTCTGTCTCTCTCTCTCTCTCTGATTGTGAATGACGATCTCCCAACAGCAACAGGTTATGAAAATCTCATCTGGAGAGGAGGAGGAGAAAAAGATGGTGGAATCTCTCACTTCAAAGGTGATTAAGAAGATGGGTAAAATATGGGACACAGTGCAAATTTTTGTAGAACTCACCACCTAATAAAAGCTGTAACAGTGTGAGCAATGGATCTGTTTAGTCACAATGCAGTGTCACATTTGTGTGTGTGTGTGTGTGTGTGTGGTACCGGGGATTGAACTCTGGACCTTGTGCTTGCAAGGCAGGCATGGTGCCATTGAGCTAAATCCCCAGCCCAAGTATCACATTTTTGTGAAGTCCTCAAAAGGAGGTCAAAAAAACCAAGTGTCGTTGGATAGGTTCCTTGTTAAAGCTGTTTGAAAATAAGTTTTCATTGAGCCAATAGATAGCCATGATTCCAATAGTGTTAATGAAAGTTGTCCTACATGACAACCCTTCTCTTTCTGGTCTCCCTCACACCAGCCATGAAGGCTTTCAAAGGTAAGGGCCCATTAATTTGTTTAGTTTTTTCCATATTTTGTATTTTCTTTATTATTTTTTGTTATATTGCACCATTATATTCATTTTTATATAAATATGTTTGGGTTGTGGAATGAATCATCTGATTTTCCATTATTTTTATGGGAAAGGTTACTTTATGTACAAGTGCTGTGGATTACAAGCATGTTTCCAGAATGAATTATGCTTGCAAATGAATGTTTTATTGTAATTTGTGTTTCTTCTATAAGAGAAATGATGAAGTCTTTAACTTTGTGTCTGATTTATTTCACTTAGCATTATAGTTTCAAGGTGCATCTATTTTCCCATAAATGACTCAAATCTATGCTTCCTTGTGGCTGAGTAGTACTGAATGGTGTATACCCACTTTCATTATCCTTTTCGCTATTGACAGGCAATAGTCTGCTTGTTTCGATCTTCCAGAACTTTTACATTCCTTTAAGGGGCACATTTCCAAAGGAACTGGAAAAAGGTCTTCACTTAAATCTTAAGTTCAGTTTAATACTGTGCACTGTCATTTTCATTTTCCCTTCATCCTGGATGTGCAGATATGTTACTTTCATTATCTCTGTTAGCTTTTCCTAACACTGTTCTTCCATTTTATTCACCTGCATTCATCCTGTAGTACTCTTAACTGTCTCTTTCATCTGAAAAATCTTGTTCCAGATTTTCATACTTCAACCATGGATTGACTTGTCCTATTCCAAAATTTCTGCATGATATATCACTTATTATGGTAATTCATCATTTTACTGAATCTCTAGCATGATACTTTGAATTTTTACATGGAAATACTTATGTTTACTGAGATAAAAATTGGTCAAAGTTTCCAGAAATGCCAAAACTATGCAGAATTGAAGAAATGGAAGTTGATGAGTAGATGATCACTATATAAAAATTTTATACCCAAAACCAATACAAGAAGAAAAAAAAATAAGAAAAGACCTAAAGCAGTACTATCTGTCAGTAGAATATGAAAATCTACTTGCTGATGATGAGCTTCCCATATCAATTAATTACACAAATTAAAGACATGACTGAATCCAAAGCTAGTTTGGCAGCACTGTCACAATCATTTTAATGTGTATTTGCTCCCTACTTTCAAATTTTTCCTTTCATATTACTTTCTCTACCATAACAGACAATTTCTCTATGGTATGTGTCATAACTTTTATCTAAATATCCCCCTCAAAGCCTCAAATAGTCACAGGTGGAGCCTCAAGCAACCATAGGTGGTTGTACCTAGGGTAATTGAATGTGTATTAACGATGTGATATTGGGATTAAGGGTTTGTATTACTGGTTTAGTCCACTAATTGGTTTATTATCATTCTGGGTGTAGGTAATGGGAACCCCCTCCCTGGGCTTAGATGGCACTACCCGAAATGCTTGTAGCCTGGACAGGATACAAGGGAAAAATAAGCTGATGCTTGCTACTTGCTGCCTTCTGCCTGCCACACCATGTCCTGTTTCTCCTTTGTGATTCCCCTCTGCCATGCCACCCTGCCCTGGAGCCAGCTGACTATGGACTGAAACCTTTACAAATTGTGAACTAAAATAAAGCTTTCCTCTTTTAGCTTTGGATGTCTGGAATTTTGTCTCAGCAATGCAAAAAGTAACAAAGACAATAGAATTGTAAGAGTAAAAGGTGTATTCCTTTTCATAGCACTTATTCATTTGCAGGCTGTACTTAAATAATTTTTCATAAAGTATTTAGAGGAAAAGAAGTTTTAGGTCATTACCTCATTACATATGATTTAAATCCTTGAGCTAAGGTTGTAGGAATCTTTAAGAAAAATAAAATATATTTCCATCTACATTTCAAATAAATGTAGCACTATGAAAATTACAGCTTCTCCATTTCCTAAGGATTTTTCTCTATGGCTGAGGAGAAACCTCCATGAACCCACAATTCTTACACTCTGAATGCTTGAAAAATCGACACTAGGTTGATGAAGCTAATGTCTCTACCAGCTTGAGCAGTAGCCTGGCCTTCTTGGAACATTGCTCCAAAGGCCTCTGTGTGCCTGAATCCTGGCTTCAGTGAAACACTTCCCCAGGAAGTACTGAATAAATAGAATGCCCTAGAGTTCTCTTCTGAATGAAATTTTTCCAAGTAGTTTACCCTTTAACACCCTGAAGCCTGGAAGGGTGAGGTTTGGCCATTTGCTGAGATACCCAGAAAGTGTCTTTTTTGTTGTTTTGATTAAACGTTATTGATTTCTAATTAATGCTCATCTTCTCAATTACCAAGCTTTCCTTGCACTCAACTTTACACGTGTTTCTTTTCTGGCCAAGCTTTAAGTTTTCCAAAAATTTCTGCTCTACCATTTGCTCCTGATTCTCAATATAAATCTAGGTTAAAGGAGCCAGATCTACTCATGTAATGGCCTCAACATTGGTCTGTTTTGAAATTTCCTCTGCTAGATTAATTAGTCCTTGACCTTTAAATTTAGCCTCATACAAAATCTTAGGCCATGGACAAAATATAAACAAATCCTTTGTCAGAATGTAACACATATGGTTTCTTGTGCTGCTGCCAATAAGTCCATATTCCCAAATGAAACTTCCTGAGAATGGCTCATACTGGCTGCATTCTTATCAACATTCTGGTCCATTGGACTGTGACTAGTTTATCCCAACGAGCACTGCTCACAACATTCTAGGACCTCTCTAGCTTGGATTTCCAAATTTTTCCAAACTTCTCCTGCAAACCAGTTTCAAATGATTCTGAACCATATGGTCAGGTATAGTCACAATAATGACCTCACTTTTCCAATGCCTATTTTCTGTGTCAGTCAGCTTTCTGATCACTGGGTCAAAGCATCTGATAGCCCGATTTTAAAGAAAGAAAGTTTTAATTTGGCACATAGTTTCACTACATGGTCAGTTGTTTCCAAGGTAAACACAGCATAGTATAAGAACATGATGGAAGTAGAGAAAGATGGGAGGAACTGGAGAGGGAGATACACCTTTCAAAGGCATGGCCCCAGTGACACACCTCTTCCAACTAGACCTCACCTAATAACACAATTAGTGATAGTCTCATGGATGGATGAACCCATTGATGGGTGTGGCACTCTCATAAGACAATTACTTTGCAAAACCCTTCCCTGAGAACATAGACTTTTAAGGGACATTCTACATCTAAGCTATAAAACCTAGACTATATTGTTCTCCTACTCTTTTTTCCCTAAAATTCCATGTACAATTCCTATTGATCAAAATTAACTGCAGTAACAATATATATTTTAATGATAAAGTTTACAATCTGTTAGAACAGGACATTTATTCATTAATGTTCATTTTACTGCTGAATTCCATTACATAATAGAAATTTTAGTACTTATAGGTACTAAAGTAATAGTCAGCAATACAATGATCACTTATGATCCTTCATCCAAAATTAAGATGTCAGATATGGTAGCCTCACTTATCATGAGAGATGTGCTTCAAGACCTCCAGTGAATGTCTGAAATAATGGATAGCACTTAACTTTACATAAATTATACACACACACACAGACACACACACACATGTACACACACACATATATATATATACATATGACAAAGTTTAATATACAAAGTAGGCAAAATAAGAGAGTTACAATAATGGCTATAGAAAAGTTAAGTAATTTGAAAAGTACATTGTAATGAAAATTGTTTAAAATTTGCAATGATTTAATTTCTGAAGATTTTCACCTAATATTGTTCGATCAAGGTTAGTTTTGGGTAACTGAAACCACAGGGAGTAAAATCACAAACAAGAAGTAACTCTCAAATCAATTTGGAAAAGGAGATAAAATTATTGAATGTTTTAATGTCACTCAGTTGCTATTGTACTATCCTTAACTCTGTATTTTTGTTACAACAATTAACGATATCCCTGTTTCCTTAGTTGTTTTTATAGTTTTTCTAATATTTTCTACTGCTTCTTATTATGATATTGAATTTTTTTTTTTTTTTTTTTTTT
>NW_004624874.1:4044076-4073270 GCF_000247695.1 Heterocephalus glaber
ATATATAAATATATATAATGATTTCAAAGATTTCTAGTAATAACTTACATAAAATGATTGTTCTGCCAGGCTTTATGTTAAGTTAGTATATTAAATTAAAATCTCAGAACCATATAAGTTGAAAGAGCTATGGTTTCACAATTATTTTCACAATATAATTCATGATTGCCTTTTCAATATTGTTTATCATAAAAGAGAGAACACAATTTAGCTTCATTATAGTACATTTTTATAAAAAATATTCAAGATTCAGCTTTTAAAGTAATTAATTTATTATCCCGTCAAGCATGTAATTAGGATCTGCCATTATGCTGCTTGTCACATTTAGAAAGACTGAAGAATTTTGAGGAAAACTGACAGGTAAACAGACATTGAAAATACAAGGTGCTGAAATTTTTTTTGATGGTTTTTAAGCAACTAACTATTAGATTTTGGTATGAGGAAGATGACTCTGGCATGAAGATAAGTGAGTGAAGCAATATTAAGATAATGAAACAGAATGTGAAAACTAAAGTGTTGGAAGATAACACTAATAGCAAAGAAAATCAAAGGAGCCAGAGGCATCACACCAGGTTAACAAGTCAGTCAGGGTTACTTGGCCTGAGGCAACTACAGAGAAAGTGTGGAGTTATCAAGGACTGAAGTCTCTGCAGGCAATATCTGGATGCTAGGGAACCAGGGGGGAGAGAGAGAGAGAGAGAGAGAGAGAGAGAGAGAGAGAGAGCGCGCACTAATACAGACACTTGGGCTTTTCCTTTTTTACACTCAGTATGAGGAAGAGAATAAGAATATTCAAGGCAGGGAAATAGATAAAATCCCCAGAAAATGTGTTATGAATTGGAACCCTAAACATTTACAAGACACAAAGCCTTGCTCTTCTCCTTTGGCATTCACATTCGTACAACACTATTCTTGAAGTCATGGTTAGGTTTATAATTTGCTAAAGTAGTTAAACTTGTGATGATAATAATTATGGCTACAAGCTCTTTTCAATCACAGAAAATGGAAGAAAATGTCAGGCTAAAAAGTGGTTTATATTAAGAAGTCAATAAAAATTAAAAACAGGCATGTGTGCATGCAATACACAGCTAGAATGTACAAGGGCATCAAAAATTTATTCTTTATTTTACAGAATAAAACCATATACATATAAATCTGCTAAGAAATGCTGTTCAGCATAAGCATTATTCTTGGTATCCCTGCTCCTCTTTCAGTCTTTAAACTCCTATCTTATATTTCATCAGGGAGAGGGAGGGAAGCAAGGTTCACCACTGTATTTCCCTACTCTATATTTATGACAGAACCACTTGGGTGACTGTGAGGCTCCACCAAATACCTCATCCATATCTGTGCCTTTTTTGAATTCTGCTATCATTATAGTTTCTATCTGTAATGTTGTACAAAATTATTATGTGTTTAGAGATGGAAGTTTTGGAAGTGATTGGATATGAGAGCTCTAATTTCATCCCTGGATTAATCAATTGATAAGATGACAATTGGATGGCATTACTGGGAGAGAATGGAAACAAGACATTCTTGTTTCTACCACCTGTAGTTCAGTCCATCATGGAAGTGTGAACTTGGGGACCATATCTGGTTTCTCTGGTGCACTCACATGCTCTCTCCTTCCCAAGGCCATGAGTGGCTTCCTTCTGCCATGTTGTCCTGTGGTCTCACCACAGGTCTAAAATCAGTGGCATCTGCTGACCACAGACTGAAACCTCTGAAGCCATCAGTCAAAATAAATTTTTCCACACTAAAGGTATTTTATGTCAAAACTGAGAGCGAAACAAAAAAGTAAATAACAGTCCCTCACAATCCACAAGGGATGTGTCTAAGACCACCAACTAAAACTGCAGATATTACTGAACCTTATATATACTTGTATTTTTCTGTGCATTTATATAGAGATGAAGTTTAATTTATAAACTAGGCATAGTAAGATATTGACAATATCTAATAATAAATTAGAATAATTATAACAATTAATTGAAATAAAAGTTCTGTGAATATGGATTCTCTTTCAAAATATTTTATTGAACATTTATCTTTTCACTGAAAGGGATATTTTGCAGCTTCTCTTTGGGATATACAAATTGCCCACATCACTATTCTTCCACATTGGTATGATTATTAAGAAAAATAAGAGTTACTTGAAAACAAGCACTGAAAACAAGCATTTCAGTTTAATTAATACCATGAGGACTACTGAGACAGTAAAGTACAGGAAGCATGCATGGGGTGGATGTGCTAAATAAAATGATGATTCTCCTGTGGGGTAGAAGGACGTGAGAGTTCATCAGGCTACTCATATTGGTATTCAATTTATAACTTATGAATTGTTTATTTCTGGAACTTTCCATTAAATATTTTGAGGTACAGGAAACCAGGGGCAACTGAAATTGTAGGAAGTAAAACTGTGGATAAAAGAGGACTGTCTCCATAACTGGTTCCTGTCAAAACAAGACACCCAACACCCAAAGTTAAAGAAGCGAAGGTTTATTTTAGCTCACAGTTTGTAGAGTTTTCAGTCCATAGTCACTGGCCCCAAGACATGGTAACATGGCAGAGGAGCATCACAGAGGAGAAACAGTCCTTGGCAGGACAGGCAGAAAGCTGCAAACCTGCAATCTTTGTCTCTTTATATTCCTTCTAGGCTACAAGCCTACTGATTGGTGCCACCCACACCTAGGGTGTCGCTTCCCATCACCCACACCCAGAACAACACTAAACCAATCAGTGGACTAATTCAATTATTACTAATTCATATTTACACACCCTTAATCCATATTCACACACTCTAGATCCATCCACCTCTGAAAATCCCCGCCTATGTGTGCCCGAGGCTTTGAGAGGCTAGAATGGAATAGCTCCATGGAAATGAATTTGTCTCTTATTTTCCTTATGCCATGCCCCTTATTTTATAAATAGTTCTTTTAAAAATACTCCTGAAATAATATCAAAGTTTGTGTCAAAAGACCAATGGCAACATGAAAACATATGATTCTAGGATCCTCACTTAAGCATTAACAAAAATAATTTCATTCTTAGTTGTCTGAGCAACTAACTTTATGAGAAATTCCAAATGAAGAATTTCAGTGAGTAATAGGTTCTAGAGCATGCATTAAATTACCAGTCACATTTCTATCCTGTACAATCTTTTTTTTTCCCCCAGTACCAGGGATCGAACCCAGGACCTTGAGTTTGCAAGGTAGGCACAGCACCACTGAGCTAAATCCCCAGTCCAATCCTGTACAATCTTTAATATATACATCTCTGAATTTCTGTAAGTTGTAGGCTACCTGATACTAGGTATCAATCTCTTGTATAGTTGATAGTATGGAGCTCAAATATTTGTTGTATGAATGAACAAAATAATAAATAAATCAAGGAAAATTTATCTGTAAGTCAAATTTGCAACCCAAAATAGTTTTAAGGCCAAAATTCTAATTTTTAGGATTAACAGAATGTAGAAGAGTTTAGATGATAATTTATTTTCAATAAAATTTCAAGTTTACATTCTAAGGTTCTTCTGTTTAAACAAAATTCTGGTGTTCCATCATCCAGAGGAAATCATTAATTGCTTTTCTATTTTTATTTTCTTTTGTCCAATCTCATTTTTTAAAAACTAACATTACCTCTTAAAAAAAAATGATTAACTTAATTTGAAAGCAGAAGTTGCATTGACTGCTAGTAATAAATATCCCAGTGCAGCCCAAAATTAAGGTCTGAACAAAGACACTACATTGAGGTGTTGCTGATTCATTCCTAGATTGCATTGTTATTGATGCTCCATGTATAACAAAAAAAAGTCAATGCTAATTAAGATTTTCTTTAATCAGAGCAAAATCCTATTTGAAAAACTAATAGAAAAATGACCTAACAATGTTAGTAATAAAGAAAATTCTTTTGTATTTGAGGACAAAATGTCCTTATAGTAGTTTTATTTGCTTTTATTACTAATTATATACCTAACACCCTTTTGTATTTCCATATTTATTAAAAGGTGTTTGAACATTTTATACTAAAACTTGTATTCTGCTTTTCCTAGACTGTTAGCCCCTTGAGGGGGCTGACAAAAGACTATGGAACTAGCTAAACAACATGCAGAGTTAACTTTAAAAAAAAAATCTGGGTTTGAGATAAATGGCAAGTTGCCTTAGGAGTTTGAAGAAATTGGAGAAAAGCTATTGCATTTAAATAGCTGGCTGCCTGTAATCCACCCCAGTGGCTATCTATCAGCAGAATAAAGATTCTCAGAGAGGGGCAGAGATTGGGAAAGGAGCCTGTTTTTGATAAGATGAAATGATTCACATGAGGTATAAATCTATCTCAAGGACTTTTCTGCTCTTCACTTTGGCTTCTGCTTTAAAAAGAAGTGGTGGTGGCAGAAAACTCAGATGCTGAAAATTGAAGAAGCAATGCTATAATAATCTCTCTGATTGGGGATAATGGAGGCACAAAAATAGCAAGAGACTGTGAACACTGAATAAGCTAGAGGGACATGCAAGTAAATGCCACAACCCAGAGGAAAGCACATGCTCCAGGATGACTTATTAAAGAACATGTTTATCAAAGCTGTAAATAAAATCATGATCATGACTTGAAAAAAATTGACTATTATGTTTAAATGATATTGCTACTAAGAAATTATATTTTGTTTTCAAAATTGTTTTATGATTAATAAATATTTATTGTTAGAAATATCAGAATATTTTATTCAATAAATGTTCTGTACCTTGCTTTTGCCTAACACATATTTTATAAAAGCAGTTTGTTGATTTTCATCTGTGATTTTAGTTATATATACCAAACACATTGATTTAGGTTTTAGAAAGATTTAAAAATCATATCCTTTATTAAGTATTGATAATTTTCTTTGACATTTTCCCCATCAACTTAAACTACCAGTGGTAGGAGTAATTTCATAGTTATGAAAGTAAGCATTATGCCAATTACAATAAATCATTAGTGAATTTACAGACATGGAAGTCAGACTTGTTCAGCAACATCATACTATTTTCTATCGTATTATCTTAGTCGATATACTGTTTTTGTGTACATATGAAACATAAGGCTTCCTTGTCCTGAATGATAATTAAAGAAATCTTACCCCTACAGAAAAGGAAAGCTGTAAGCAGCAGGAGAATTTGGAATAGTGAGCTTTTTCTTCCATTTGTCTGTCCTACCCTTGATAGTAGGAAGGTGGGGAAGGGGATGAAGAACTGAGGCTTTCCTTCATGGAGAGCTACAGATGACTTGGACTATAAAGGGTGCCCTCTGAGTTCATAGTTTTATTCTGGTTTCATTTTTTACTTTTTGTTTTTAAATAACAGCTTGGCACAGCTAGGGTATGAACAAATCTCAAAGAGGATTCTAAAACTGTGGAATAGCTGCAAACTAAATGTGGATAACTTAATATCTGCTTGTTACTCCTCAGAAATACTGCACTGTGTTTATGCCCTCATTACGGGACTTCATTTTGATACTTGTCTGTCCTTCCTAGTGCCCTCCGCTTTTAAAGGGTTTATATACTGAAAAACTGCTGTGGCCTTTTATGACCTGTATTTAAAGTAGAATAAAATAATAAAATACTTAATAGCTTTTTCTAAGTGATAAATGTAAAAAAAAAACAAAAATAAATCTTGATATAGAAAGGGTACTAATATTTCAATTGTAAAATTTTAATGATGCAACATGACTGCTACTAGAATTTAATTTGATTTGCTAGCTAATATTTTAAATGGATTTATGGCCCTATGTATTGTGGTCTATGCACTATCTTTCTATCCTTTACTTCATATTTCCTGTAACACATAATCATGTCTCTCACTCAGTGAGCTCCTGAGTGGCTGCAAGGCATAAATGTGTGAAATGCAAATTCTGGGAAGGCTCCTAGTAGACCTTTGAGAGCTCAGTCAGTGAGTATCGCTGGATTACAAGTTTGCCTCACATAAGGCTCAAGGACACAAATTACTCATTTTAAACTGAAAAAAAGTACTGCTCTTGCCTTTTGGAAAAAAACCTTCGTATTACAACACTAAATAGTAGAAAACTACTTGAAAGGCATTATTTCATTCTCATGTATTTATTACTTAAAGATCAATTTCTGCACAAATGCTTTAAATAAATCAACTGTGACTGGATTCACAAAAGTTCACCTCTGAGAATAAAATTTAACTCCTCTAGAGAAACCTTTCTTAGAGCAGGGACCTTATAGACCAGTGCTATGTTATCAGCAATAACAAAATCTTCAAAGGTTCATGATGATGAGTAATGTATTTATGAGTGCTATTTATTTTATTCTGTCAGATGGCAGAGAGTCAGGTATTCCTATTCTAAGGCCCTGAAATCCTCAATGGAACTAGAAAATTAATTCAAAACTATTTTAAATAAAAGTTCCCTTTTATTAAGTACAGATACAATTAATTTTATATTTGAGGAATATAATCAGGATTCATCTGATGTATATGGTATATTAGAGAAGAAAAGATAAAAAATGTAGAACATGCACAGTAATGTTTAAACATGTAACAGACACATAAAGAATGAATACATGAGGAAAACAGGACACCTCTATGAAGGAGGTAAGCATGGTCTTGCCTTAATAATAATTAGACCAGGAGAACAGTCCTGTGTGTATGGTTTGATGAAGGAGCTGATGAAGGAGAAGCACTGAATATATACAAGAGCCTGCAAATTAGAGAAGTGCTGAATGTGGGATTATAGAAATGTTTCCTTGTGTTTTCAAGGAAAAGTCAGCATCAAATCCCAAAAGAACATAATGAACAGTGAATTCCAGGAGAAAGGGACATGAACAAATGCCTAAGAATGAAAAACAGCTATTTTTGAGAAAACTCTCTTCTAAAAATTAAAAATATTCATAAATAGAAAGCTTTAAAGAAATTTAGCAAAAGAAACTGAAAGGGAGAGGAAGAGAGAGAGAGAGAGAGAGAGAGAGAGAGAGAGAGAGAGAGAGAGAGAGAAAGAGAGGCAGAGACAAAGAAGAAAGGAAGGAAGAAAATGGAGGAAAGAAGAAAAAATAATTATGAAATGGATTATATGCTTCTGATGGAAGGCTTGAAAAAGAAAAACAACAGTTCATAGAAATAGTCTTGCTCTCTTGTTGCCCAAACATGTTTACTATCCACTGCTAGCACTTAGGATAGGGGTAGAGTAAGACATCACTGGGATGCTGGGATGCTTGTGTCACAGAAAGAGGGAATTGGAGTATTCTCCCTGGGCGCCTTCTGCCTACAGATATGAGAGAACATGGGACTCTTCCTTGCTGCTTTACTTGTATCTACAGCTTCCGTCTTGCCTGCTCTTGAGGCAACATGTGAATAAAGGTCAACATGAACTTATTTGCTACGTAAGAAAAACTATAGATGGAATAAAAATGATGTGGATATAAATATTACACAGGGTAATATTATAAAAAAGCTAAATCTGCTAACTCCACTATATGCAGGAAAAACAGTAGCTACCCTGCAAAGTAAGATACTTGATTACTTTCAATAATATTTTCTTACCATGAGTAACACAAAAAATTCAATATGCTTTCTCCTATTTGTAAATGTCTCCAATCCTGATAATTTAGATATAAAGGAAATAATTTCTTAAATTTATGCAAAATATTTTAAAACACTTGAACATATCATTTGTATAATATAAGCCTTCTTTCCTAAGCTTATGAACAAATAGATTTCCTAGGAGTTAATGATTATATATGACTACTGATTATCTATATAAAATAATTCAATTACTTATTGAGATTATCAAAAATATCACATTTTATATTTAATGTAAAATAAATATTCCAGTTTGTTTTTCTTTGCTTCTTTGCATTAATTCATTTTCTCTTTAAATCCTCAAAAGGGCAATGAAGACAACAAAATTGATTTTTAGTTTCAAATCTGTTAAATAAAACATCTGGCATCATGTTAGATGTCAGTGTTTTGAGAAATTTCTACTGTTGTAGAGGTGATTGCTAAGTATCAGGTAAGGTGCTAAAACAAATCTATGAAGAATTTTTAACACTGTACATTGTCTTCAGAATTTCCTTGTACATATGACTTGCTTTTTATCATGTTTTATTTACCACCTTCTGCCACACTCACAAATGTCCTATGCTAATCGTAATAATCTGCTGCTGAGCTTCCATTTGAGAACAACAGAGATCCAGTAAATGGCAACAAAACAAAGTAAGACACTAAAATATGGTAGAAGACAAAATAATTACTACTTTGACCACCATCCTTCAACCTGATTACATTACACTAGTTTGAACCTTGAAAATAAAATACATATCAATATCTGATTTCCATTGTAGTTCTAACAGTATAGAAAGGTGAATAACTGAGATTCATTATAATGATATCCAAGTCATCAAGGAAACATTAAATTATCTTTTCTGTATTAAAGAGCAGGAAAGGATTAGAGAGTAGGATATATTACTTTTCCATTTTCTAAGGCTCGTATTTTGGTAAATAACTTAGTGCACTATGATGCAAATAGTTTTCAAAGTATGATGATTTGTTGTTCATTACAGCATTACATTGTCAAACTTTTATGCATAAAAGTTCTTGGAAAGATAGTTGGTAAGCAATGTGGTTAATGTAATTTGAAGTATATCTGTAATTTCTGGGTAATTTACATATTCATTAGTGGCCTTACTCATATTAAAATATGAATATCTCTAGTTATCATTATGAAAAGATTTCCCTTATATGATAGCACATAAAACTGGATTTTCTCATGCATTCAGTAAACATTTACTAAGCACCTACTATGTGTCAGAAGCTAAAAATAATAGATAACCAAGATGAATAAGTCATGGATCATGATTTATATGAATGGCATTCTCATTCCTGAGGTTGTAAAGGAAGAGGTTTTAGCAAGCAAGAAAACACTTATTTAAGATATGATAGTGACCCTGGAAATTCCACATGGAAATTATGAAAACTGTAAATATTTAAGTTTCATGCTAACTTAAAAATTTTTGGTTGTGAATCACCTCTGTTGAAAAGAAATTATTTTAGGGCCAGGAATGTAGCTCAGTGGCACCACACCTGCCTCGCAAGCTCAAGGTCCTGAGTTTGATTCCTGGTACTGGGAAAAACAAAAAACTAAAAAAAAAAAATACCCAAGAAATTATTTTAGCCAATCTCCAGAAGTTTAAGCATCTCTATACTTCTCAGTTGAATATCCTTTTCTACTATTTTGAATTTATCCTATTAACTTGTTCAGAGTTATCAAGAATTATTTTAAAATCTCTAATGCTTCCTTACAGCTATTTTGTCATTTTTTAAAATATTTCATATGTGACTTAAAATACTATCTATAAACATTTAATTATATAACTGCTAGAATAATAATTAATATTTTCCAGAAAATATCATTTATGTTATTTTTTACTTATCAATATCAAAAATACTCATATATTAATATATGATGATCATTAAGGCACAGCATGCATCAGACAGTTTCCTAATTAAGTGACTGACAAATCATTCAAAACCTTAAGAACTGACATGATTTAGGTGATATCTTTCATATATATACATAACTGCTTCTGGGTCTGTTTGATATAACTTATTATATGAATAGTAATAATTATGCCACATTCATACTCCCTTGTTCAAATATATATTTTGAATATTTATTTGTTAAAAACTATTTGGAAATCATTCTTTTGCAGTTTTTTAAGTGAACTTACCCTTCTACAATAGTCTTCATTATACAAAAACTATCGGAGTAGATTTAAATATATTTTCTTCTGATTGTGAATTAAAATATGTGATGAAAACTGAAGAGATTCTTTTGGTTCTACTTTCTAATAATTATACTAATGTGATCATATTCTTATTCAAAGGCTTATCTATGTTAGCTCATTAGCCAAATTGTTGCTATAAACCTCAGAGAAGGAAAAAGATTCATTTTATCATCATATGTTTATACTGATCTCAGGGCACATGACAAGTGTATTAATTACCATCTGTGTATAAATCTCTGTACAGTACAGCACATGTGTCAGACCAGTTACTATGTAAATCCCACATAACAATCTCCAGTGACATGAATCTTGTCTGCTTTATATAGTATAGGGAAAATTCTTATTCTGAAAATTAATATTATCTGATTTTATTTGAAACTAATAATTATTTAAAATTGAAACAATTTTAAATAAGATACAGTGAATTTTAGCTTTCTCAAACTTAAACAATAAAAGAATTTGGAAAATATGCTAGGCAACCAGGTATAATAAATATACAAAACTTTGAACAATGTTATTTTTATAGGTGTTGAAAATAGTAAGAAATAGTACTAAAAAGCAATAAATTATGTAATAGTCTCTTAAAAATGAACCTGCTTAATGGGATCATATTCAGTTTTCTTTAATGTTGATAAATATATTAAATTTTTGAAAGTGAAATAGGATTTAATACTCCTTATAATAACAGGAAAAAGTACATTTACCATTTATCAAATTTTATTGGCCCTTTCTATTTCATGTTCTTGTCATTTTTCAATTTCTATCCATTCAATCTCTTTATTTCCCACTATCTGTAATTCAACATGCTTCTTCAGTGTGGTATTTTCTCAAATTCTTCCGTCATTAAATCTAAATTACTTTTCCTATGAGTTAAAAAAATATGTATATGGTTTTTGTAGTCTTCATAGTAACTATAATTCCTCTGTATGTTATCTATAGCTGTTGCTTTTCTTTGTGTATAAAATGGAATATTAGTGTGCTTTTTACTTAAATAAGAAAAATATAGATCCAGTCAGTTCTTCAGGACTTGAAGTCTTGTGGTAAAAATAGATAAATACCCTGCTACTTTTGCGTTTTCATTTTATCTATGAGAACCTTCAGTTCCTCCCACAAAAACTGCATTTCAATAGCTTTGCTGTGGTTCGAAAGTCCCTTGAAAATCTCTTGTTGAAACTTAATTGCCAATGTGACAGTATTGGAAGCTGGGACTTTAAACAGTGATTAGGTCATAGGGCTCTGTCCTTGTGAACAAATTAATCCAGTTGTTGTGGAAGTAGATTAGTTATCGGGAAAGTGAGTTAGTTATCTTGAGAGTGGCTTCTCCTAACTTCAGGCCTCTATGTCGCCCTCTCTGTCCCGTGCATTCTCCTTTAACCTTTGCCACCTTATGACTAAGGAAGAAAGACCTCATTAGACATGGCCTTTTAGTCCTGGCTTTCTCAGCCTCCAGAATGTGAGAAATCAATTTCTTTATTTTATAAATCACCAGTCTTTGGTATTAACTCAGTCATCCAACATTTACTAACCACCAGTCTTGTCATTCAAAGGATAATACTGAAAATAAGAGAAAAATTGATTCCTTCATAAAATTTACATTATGATAGTAAAATGGACAAAACTGAGCTATAAAGAAATAAATAGCTACCATGTGGCTTTAAAGTAGGTATCATGAAGAAAAGTTAAATAGATAAGATATCTGCTGGCAGGCATTTTTTTTAGAAGAAACAAATTAGAGAAGGCCTCATTACCTACATGCAATCATCTGATTACATTAAAAGGTGAAACGATGATGTTCATTGTCTTTTCTTTACCTCTCTACATTTCTTCATTACTAATAAAGCTAAGCATCTTCTAATCAATTGCACATTCAATTTTCCTTGTAAATTTTTCCGTAATGCAAATTAAAGTATTTGCTCAATTTAAATAATTATACTACAGATTTTGGAGGAAATCACAAAAGCACATTGTATTGCCACACGTGCAGTATAATGTGCATCTGGTGACTCCATTTGATTTCCTCCCAGTAACCTCTGCTACCTCCACACTTTTTCACCTCAATAACTTGATATTTGAAGAGATACAGGGACCCCATTATACCAGTATGTTAATCCTTTCTGTCTCAAAACTTTTGCATTTGTTTCCCTCTGCCCCTTGAAATGCTTTTTTACAGGTTCTTGTGTGGCTCTTTTCTAAATCTCACTCTCATTTCTTTCAGGTCTCTTTGACCGCTATGCTATTATATTTAAAATAACACTTCTGTCACACTCTATTTCTTAACAGCTACCTGATATTACACTGTTATTCCCTCTTCCGCTCCTCATCTTCTGGCTGGATAGTAACCTATTTTTTTCTTATTCATTCCTTTTTTCTTGTTTCCTAACATGTAGTGTGTACATAATAAATATTGGTTGAATAAATGAATTAATGAATGCAGCTTAAATTATGTTTTAATTCATTGTATTTTCCATCAGTGTTCTGCTGTGGTCTTAGGTTAACTCAACTTTGATATTCCTTCAGTCTATTTCTTAGCTTAAAAGTATCTCCTATTACTATTCACAATCATTTAAGGAAGTTATTTCCAAATTTCAGTTAAGAGCTATTATATTTAAACTTTTAAAATATTCCATGGACAAATTTCATGCTTATTTTAAACCAATTAATGACAAATTTAATTGAACCTTTGCCAAATAAATAACTTCACAATGCTCCATTGGAGTAAAAGCAAATGAAAAGCAATCCCCTTTTCCATAAACTAAAATTTGAACATTATTTTGTACCATTCTTTTGTAAAATATAACAAAATTTTAAACATTTTTAATAGATGAAAGAAAAGCTTTTTATAAATCAGATTTTCCTTAAAGTATATAAAATATAATCACTTGAATAAAACAGAATAAGAATATTTTTCATAGTTTATTTGAAATGTTCTTGAAAAAATACAAAAATGATAGCAAGTAATGTCTATGCAATAATAGTTATCCTCAAATACTGAAATAAGGCAAACCTACTCAGATGTGCCTGACGCAACGTGGTCTGTTTAACTTCAATCTAATTTATCCAAAATATATGTAATGGGTTATGTTTCTAACACATATTTATATGCTTTTTGTATGGACATCTTATTTTTTTAATTTAGCTGCTTTGTAAATCTTTCTATTCAGAAAATATCCAATTAAAACTATATTTATTATTAAAAGTTGTGAATGTTATACATATATACTCTTTCAAGTTCTTGTAATAGAAATCTGTATTTTTTAGTCAGTGTAAGTCACCTTGCATTATTTCAAATATGTCAATCCCTTGACACTTAATCATGTCAAAACAGGGAAATGTATGTCTCATCTTCCGTGAAGCAAAGGTTTCTACAGGAACAACACAGAACTATTGTGACATATTTCTAATTATCGATCATTTTATGTATATATAGTTGAAGGTCATTTGTTCAATATCTGAACATTCTGTTGATTTTTCATATTTGAAATATGCTACTAGAAAAATTTTTGTAATGTGATTATCTGTATCCTACCAATTGCTATTTGATCACTATTGTCTTTCACTATTTTACTGTCATAAAGATTGTCTGAATGCATGAGTGCTTTTATGTGTATGTGCATGTATGGTTGTGCACGTGTAGGTGTACTGGAATCTCTGTGAACACAGAAGTTTGTTATATGTTCAAACTTTAACCCCCAGGGTAGACACACCATAGATACTTAGCAAAGACTGTTGAATAAATATATAAATGGAAATAACCATTCCCTAGTTATAGCTTATTATGTGAGCCTTTCAGTGATAATTGCTTACCAATGTATTAGAAGTTTTGAAGTCAGATATGGTAGTGCATGCCTGTAATCTTAGCACTCACACAGAGGAGGCTGAGGCAGGAGAATTGTTATGAATTCCAGGCCAGCCTAGACTACATAATGAAACCCTGTCTCAAAAGATCAAGTTTTGGAAGAGACAATTAGAAGCCCAATTTTATATTTACTTCTACTAGGTTCTAAAAGTACACTCCAGTTCCTTGTTTATGGGACTTTATCAATTTGAAATAATTTGGGGTTTTTTTTTCTGTACCAGGGATCGAACTTGGGACCTTGCCCTTGTGAGGCAGGTGGCACCACCACTGAGCTAAATCCCTGGCCCTGAAATAATTTGATTTTAAGTAGCAGAAAATCAATGAAAAGTGGGCTGAATTAAGAAGAGAGAAAAATTTAAATATGTGACTGTATAGTTCAGAGAATAATTATTCTGTTTTGACCTCCTAAATATGTAAGCTAAATCCTTGCCCATATTCCCAGGGTAATTTTTACGAGCTTCAAAGGGTTGCTTTTTTCATGGTCCACATTCATAAGAAATTTCTAGTTCTTTTTTTTTTTTTTTTGGTATCTTCTGCAAGAGAATGAAGGTTTCATTCTTATTCAGAGATCTTCACTCGTTATCCCTTTAGCTGGATTTGTGTGTGATACTCACCTATAAAGCACACAGTCTACAAGGAGAAAGTGTTACTGATTGGTTTTAAGGCCAGTAGAAGCATAAGTAATGGAGCAAGACTCACAGCTTGGGGTCAATAATTAAATGCAAAATCAGGGTGCTATGACCAAAGGAAAGGGAAAAAGAACCTGAGTGATCACAGACAGAGAACATTCACCAATGCAATCTGAATGATTTTGGTGTTGTCTAGAGCATTGTAGAAGCACACAGTGAGGATTCAAATGACCTTATCTTAAAGCCAGAACTACCAATCTTTAAGTGCACAAACACAGGAAAATCATTTAACGTCTTTGTTTCATTTTTACACCTGAACATGACAGTAATAGGACATATAACAATGTTTTCTTGTGAATTTTATCTTAAATAATAAATGCAAACTGCTTCCTAAATTGCTTGACACAGCATAACATACATTTTCCGTAGTAACAATAACTGTTATTATGATTACAAGACATTTTTCTATAGTGGGCATGTTTTTTGTACAATTAGAAAAATAAAGACAATATTACCCATCTCTAGAGTATTATTGTCCGAATTTAATACATTAGTAATTCATGTATTTATTTTAAATATAGAAGTTATTTTATAGATTTGTAATTATTTTTAATTATTTGTAATTACTTTTAGTTGACACTATGCAGTTTATTGAAGTTCTTTTAAGGCAATTTCTCTCTATACTTCTTTATAACCTTGTGCCAACAATGGTGTTTTGTATATAGTTGATCCTAGTTAGATGCTCATTGAAAACAAAATAAGAGAGAGGCAGAAATGAAAGAAAAGAATGAAAGGTGGGAGAGAGAGAAAGACAGAGAGGAAGGGTGTTTAATGAGAAAAATAGCTAGAAGGATGAGGAATAAAGTTAATAGGCTTGGGAGAGCAAACTCAGAAGGTTCAGGATATCTATGTGCATTTTCTGTGCTCTATCATATAATTATATTTCTTCTTTGTTTACTCAGTAGGAGAGCTTGTCTGAGATCAGTGTACAAAAACTGCTAGTAATCAGTTACATCCCAATACAAAATAATAATAATAATAATAATAATAATAACAACAACAATAATAATGAGAACACATTGACTTCCCAAGAGTAGAACGGACAACTTTGTGGCAGAAACTACTGAAGATAAAGGGACAACTTCTTGATGTACTTACTCCCCAGGAGGAATGGAATCATGATGCACAGCGCCAATAAAAATAAAATTTTAATTAAAAAAGTCATTAGAAAGCCCTTAGTTTTGTTGGTAATTAAGGTTTACTTCAATTTTAATATTATGTGAAGTCTGTAACTTACCATATTTGAAAATTAATTATTAAAATTGAGTAATAAACTGCAAGTCTTTAAGAACAATATATTGAAGCAAACATAGCAGAGGTTTGTTTTCTAATATTTATATATGAGTTCTCCAGTACTTGTCATACCATCACAGATTAAATGAAGAAAATTAAAAACAGGCTTGTGGATATTGAACCTGCACATTTGAATAAAATAAAATACCATTGATTTTTATTTAATTAAATTCATTTCTGAGTAAGAAAAACATGTAAATATAATACCTTAAAACAAGCAAAAATTCATTTCATTCGGAACAAATCATTTTTATTTCAATTTTTTGAAATACTAGAAAATATTTTCCATGAAATAAAATACAAAATTAATGAACACTTGCATTTTCTTTTTCTAAAAAATAAAAGATAGCTGATACAAAAATTCTGCACTCTGTCTTTGTATTTGGGGAACAAAGAGTACATTTCACATTTGCTCTACATGAGGCAATGAATAAAAGATCATAGATAAAAGAAAACCAGTAAATCATCATTTACATTGTATTGATGTTTACTGAGGTATAAAATCCCCTAGAATTTAGATGTGCCATCACAATTTTATGGAAAAGATGCTTTTCTCAAATAATATGGAATTTAAAGCATACTTTCGCGGGTGTGAATTGATCTGAGATGAGTGCTATGACAAATTCCTGGAGAAAGAAAAATACTGCCACATTTTTATGCCATGGGAAATATAGATTTATACTTTTTTACCTCCTTAATCCTAGAAAACACAATGCAAACAAATAATGGCTGATTTGTAAGTATGTGCTTATACAGTAAAAGGTGAAAAGAAAGTCATTACATCTCTAGACTTCTGAAGACCTCAAATTTATAGATTTAATTCCTTTTTATAAGAAATTGTAGTTTGAAGAAATAAATGATGCTCCATTAATATTTTTCCAGATGATATGGAAATCCTGATACAACATAACAAAAACTTGAGCTAGTGTACCTACAAATATATTACCAGTTTATAGAATTAGTTTCCTTTACTGATTTTCCAACCCAAAGTAAAGCAAACAGCTTAAAACTGACAGGTGGCATTGCTACCTTGGATATTTAAATTATATGTCTTTGCGGGGTTAGTTAAACTCAAGGTGAGGGAAATGCAGTAGAAATTGTGAAGGTAAACTGTGAAATAAAAACAATCCATATTGTCTGGGAAGCAGTTGAACCAAAGGATAACATGTAAAATCAGACAAAGAAAGTAATTAGAATGGGAAAATAATTAAGGATTTTACAGAATTACAGAGTTCGAGATTTGAGAGCACAGAGAAAATTTTTGTTTTAGTAGTAACTCATTAGTGTAATGAAAGTCACATATTTCAAGGGTATAATTCAGTGAATTTTTACAAATATATAGCTGAGACATTGTCACTAGGATTAAGGAGAATCTTACAAATTTCTCAGAATCCTTCCTGTGCCTCATGAGCCAGTAACTTCACTTGACTGTAACACTATTTGAATTCTACCATCTTAGATGATATAACCTGTTCCTAAATTTTATACTTTTTACTAAAAATATCTTTGAGATGAATACATGTTGCTTCATGAAACATGATTTATTTCTTTTTATAATTTTTACTTTGATTAGTATATATTTGCAGGACACAATGTTTATATTCATCATGGGAAATAGGTACATGTCCTTAACACATCTTAATTCTTTTCATATATCCTGCCCCCTTTTCCCTTATCTTTCCTCTCCTTCCATTTCTTGGAACCCTTCTCTTCTTTGCAAAAGATCTGTCTTTTCTTTCCTATTACTATAATTCTTTTTCTATGCCATATAATCACTTTGTGAGTACACTACTATTTTTATATCTTTGTTTCCTGGATATTTTAGCTCTTTGAAATATTTAACTAGTATGCCTATAGCTGAGATGAGCGTACCTGTGTATATTTTACTTGGATGGAGTGCATATTTATCTTTGTTATATTTATAGACCTAGGAGTGATGCTGTTGGGCTGCAGGGTAGATACACTTTCAGTAGAGCTGCTGGAAATTTTCCTGATCATTTATGACAACTTCTACTTCCGCCAGCATTGTGGAAATGTATGAATGGCTTCACTTCTTCCCCATTGTTTGTTATGATTTCTTTTTCTTTCTTTTTTTTTTTTTTTTGGTAATATGTCATTTTGGTGAATATACATGATGACCACATTTTCATGTACTTTTTTTGTTGTACTCAAATGCAAAGTGTCTTTTCAAGAATTTTCTTAGTTTTTCAAAAATAACTATAATGTATTTGTTATTGATTTGTAGGAGAACTTTATTCCATCAGTTTTTGTTTTTATACTTGTGAGAAATTAAATAGTATATATGTTCAGGAACATACATTACTGATATAATACTAGAAATATAAAATTGAAGAACAGAACTTGGGGCACAATTCCATTGCTCCAAAATACAATGCCATTTCTCATAAATCCTTTCAGGGATGAAATTAAAGGTTGATAACATGAAATGTATTGCCAAAGGACTTTACTATTGTATTACTAACATGACACAAACATGAGCACAATCTTAATCACTGCTTTTTGTGTCCCAAAAGAATACTGTCTTTAAAATCCTTCTGCATATCAAATAAAAATCAATAGAAAAGTAAAGATTCTCATAACATTTTACATTGAAACAGTCTAAATTAATGCATAAATCCCAAAACTACTAAAGCATTAAAATATATTGCAAGTTTAAGAAAACAAAAATATATTTCAAAAGTGAAAAGCTTCCTGGTGATATGGGGAAAAAGAAAAAATTTCATATTTTTCAATGTCAATAATTTTGACTCTTCTTTTGACATATATTAGTCTTCTTAACCTTCCAAATTAGAGGTGAATATATTTTCATTCCACTTATTCAGGGCAACTCATCATATCTTTTATAATACACTTGCATGTATCCTTTTGTTTGGTGATGTGAAAGGCGAGGGAGGGATATTGTTTGTTTAGTTGGTTGATTTGTTTTCATAAGCTTCATTTTTTTATCTCATTAGAGTTTGTTTTTGTGCTTCTTTGACATCTATTAGGTGACTCAGAGTTCAAATTTAAACTAATAAATAAACAGGTAAAGAAATAAACAAATATACTACTGAGAGAGATTTTGTAATGACCAAAAGATTTCCTTGTAAGTGGAACATAAAGAGAATGGATATTCTCTGTACAAGAAGAGCTCCTGTTTGATAACTGAGAGGCTGATAATTTCTACACTTACATATCATATCCTGATCATGACTGAGGTCACAGTTTCTAGAGCAGACCCATTCTGAGCAGAAAAATGTTACTCTTTCACTGCAGAAGAAGAAAGAAAAGAAAAAGTACAAATTGGGTGTTTATATACAAATTGCTTCCACTTCCTGTTTCCCTCTCTCCCAAGGAAAGGAAGAGAAACATTAAAATGAAAGAGTTCTTCTTAAGAAGTTCTCTACGTTCCTTCACTTTGGATATAACAAATGATTCTAAGGGGAGCACACAGGATAAACATCTCCATATTTATACACCATGAAAGTTCCTTTTTGTTCCAGATTTCATTCCAATTTTGTGAGTGAATCCACACCTCTGGGAAATTAAATCTTTCCATAGATTGCTTTTCTTAAAAACATCTTTTCCCTAGGGCTGGAGATTTAGCTCAGTCATTTTGTCACCTGCTGCACAAGCGCAAGGACCTGAGTTCGATCCCTAGTACCAAAAAAAAAAAAAAAACCACAAACATCTTTTCTTATTCCAGAGCTGTCCCTTAAACTAAATCCCAGTAGAAATTGTTCAGAAAGTCTCAATCATACAAAAGCATAAAAACACTTTCTCTACAATCCTATAGTAACTTTTGTTTTCATGTCACAGCATTGTTCACTCATTTTTAACTATGCTTTTATATTTTATTATTCCTCTATACTGTCAACTGCTAATTCTAAACTCAAAAGCAAAGTTTCACCATATATAAATGCATAAATCTAATAATCTTACTATACATCTACAAGCTTTGTACAAGTTAAATTCCACAAACCTTGTTTAGATAACATATTAATTACTATTATTATGTTTATTTTTGAACAACTATGCATCGTAAGTTTTATAGTATTGTGTTGGCTGAATTGCATAATTCTATGATATCATTGTTCCACTACTTATAAAATATTCATTATATGTGAAAAAAATAATAAGAGCAAAAATACTGTTGGCTAAAATGAAACTAATTTCTATTATAGCATTCCATTTTCAATGTGTTAATAATGTTTCAATGTGGGTTACTAATAAAATATTTTACTCTACTAATACATTGGTTATTAAGAAAATTCTAGTTTACTATTATTTTAAATAATTAAAATATTGCAAATATATTTTTTAATATTTTGAGTGAAATAGTACCTTCAGTGAAAAATGTATTTTGTATTTATTTAAATGTAAGTAATGTAAACTAAAATACATTTGTTCATTGAACATTTCAGTTGCCTATTCCATATGGCCCTGTGATTGTCCTTGAGATAATGTAAGAAAACTCAACCTAGTAATCATACATAATTAGAGAGAATACAGTTTAAGAGCCTGAAGGCATCTTAGTGATGCTCTTATCAAATACTCTTTTTTCACTGGTGTGAAACTTAGTTCTCAGAGAATTTAAGTGATACTGTTAAGAAATAATCTTAAGGTAACTCTCTATTATAATGTACAGAAATTAGCCAGCATGTTTATGTATTTTTAAATTTTATCAATAGTTTAAAACATATTTTTGGTACATATGTAAAGCAGAATACCGTTTTATATGTGAATAATGTTTGGTAGCCTTCTAGTATATGTTTCTGTAGAAACACTTCAGCAAAATTACACTGGTTTATTTAGGATAGAAAATAAATTTGGAGTTGTTTAACAGTGAGTAATATTTTTCTATGTGAGACCATACTGCTCTTCATACCCAGCATGGTGAGGGTGAAAAGCTCCATATCAAACCTCAAGAGAACTCTTCCTGACTAGAAAATTCTTTAATTCACTTTTCTCTAGAGCAACTCCAACCTCCTCTCTCTCTTTGAATCAAAAGATAGGGAAGGTTCTTTCAGTGGAAAATCTCTCTCTCTCTCTCTCTGCTTTTTTACATCTTGATTCTTTATTTGTCCCCTCATCCTCCCATTTCTCCCTGGTCCCTCTAACTTTTCTTTCCCTTTTAGTGGAAACTTTTCTTTTACTGGAAACTTTCTAGTATTGCTCTCAGTTGTGGATGTGTGTGTGTGTGTGTGTGTGTGTGTGTGTGTTTCTGTCTTCCAGAAGAAAATTTTGAGTTCCTGATTCAACTGAATTTCTGAGTTTGTTCGAGAATTATATTGAGTATCACTGTTACCATCCTCACATTAATTGACACTTTATGTGTCCTGAATTTGTAGCACCAATAAGGCCCACATGTGAAACTGCTCAGTCCTCCATTCTCTCATTCCTGGGTGATGAACATTTTCATAGAATTTAGAAGCTTCATGTTTCCATTATATGTTTGAAACTCTAACTTGGGAGACCCTCAGATATATGAGACTAGGTTTTCCTGGTTATTCTACAAAGCTCACTATCCAACATGGTGCCTTGATATCAGGTTGCTTTGGACAATAATCAAGTTATCATTCACTTTGCCCTTCAGTGGCTGTAACAATCACCTCCCTTAACATGTCTTCTCTGTCTTTTCTTTTTTAAAATATTTTTTGAACTTTTTTCTTGGTCATAAAGAATAACTGGATTCATTTTAGCAGAACTGTACATGCACATAAAATACTTTGATCATTCCCCCCAAAACCTCCTTCTACTTATTTTAGCTCTGTAAATTCTGTTGTCAGAAGCTGTATATTTGTCCACGAATCCTCTTTAATTCATTTAACTTTTCTCACTCATGTCCTCTCTTCAAATCTATCTATCCTCTTTTGACTGAAATAATCATTTCATCTACCCTTATTCATCTCCCTTCCAAAACAATTTAAATTGACAATAAAGTATCAAAGTAATACAAATTAAATAAAATGAAGGAAAAAGTGAAGAAAATATGACCAAAAGGAGGCAATAAAAGCAAGATAAAGACATATTTTTGTGTTGAAGACAATATTTAATATCAATAAAATTATTTTATATTGGCAAAAATTAATTATGATAAAGGATTCTTCATTTTGTATATATTCTGTATATTATTTTCTTTTTTTAAAGGTTCCTCATTTATATTTTAAAAATTAATTTTATTGATACATTTCAGGTATACAATATAATGACATTCATCATTGGAAATTTGCACCTTTACATAATCTCTCTTGGTCCTTTGTTTTTTGCCATTCCTCTGCCCTTCAACCCCTCCATCCCTTCCTATTTACAAAAACTTTGTTTCCATTTTTTCATTTTCTCATATTAATTCCATTTATATTTTATATTATACAATCCTCATTTATATTTTTATGGTTCACAGAAAATAATTTATTCAATCAAGGTGAGTCCCAGTTGATGTATTACAGTTGCAATAAGTGTCTTCAGAATGAATGATGGAAGGAAGTCCAAAATAAAAACTCTATGAAATAAGAAGGATATTTTTCCTTTTGTATGCCAGGTGTGCTGGTTTTGGTGATACAATGATGCCTTGTCTTCCTAGAGTTCATAATCTTTTTTAGATAGATAAAAGAAATACATAGATTATGACTAATAGTACAGTAACACTAAATGTACTCTAAATCAGTGATATAGAATGTAAATTGAAAGAATTCAAACATAATTATACCATTTATTGGGCACCTGAAGCCTCATATTTATATTCACATCATAGACACTGAAGAACTTTGGCAAGTGTGGAAAAAAATACTAAAAAGAAAATGGATTCCCAGACTTCTAGAGCAGAAATTTTGAAAAAAAATGTGAAACTTTTTTGCCCATTGTCAAATTCCTGGCACTTAGCACAGCATCTGGTTCATAATAACATAGTAGATACTTTTAAAATATGTGATCAGTGAAAGAATAAATGAATAGACTACTATTCGGTTAAAAATGTGCTATATGTTCTGGGAACTTCCAAGTTGGGAATTAGTAAATTTTAAATGATAGCTGAACATGGTGGTGCACGCCTGTGATTCTAGCAGTTGGAAGGCTGAGGCAGAAGGATTGCTGCAAGTTCAAGGCCATCCTAGGCTACTTAGTGAATTTAAGGCCAGCCTGAACTACATAGCAAGACCCTATCTCACACATAAAAAAAAATTGTTAATGATATCCACTCTTGATAGACACTGAGAAAGTATTAGGTAGTGTTCAATAATGATTGTCAACTGTAATCCAGGTGTAAAAAAGGTATTGTTTTAAAGGTAGTTAAATGTTGGGCAAGTTTTTCAAGAAAGTAAGTTGTTACAAATACTTTGAACTCCATTTGAAACTTATGCTTTCAGAGTGTGAATATTAATACAGTTTGGTTTAGAAATAGAGAAAGGATATGGTGGTTCACAAAAGCCTTTATCTCAATTTAGTCTTAACAGAACTCTTTGGACTCACAGAAACACAGGAATAAACATTTTTTCTCATGAGTGTATTGTCTTTTAAATTTTTTCTTTTAATACAAAACAAGCAGATATTTATAAAGAAAATGTAAAAGCTGTTCTAGGAAAAAATATTTTTTCATAAAAAATGATCAGAGAATAACAATGGCAAACACACTGTGTATCATGATCTAAAAAAGAATATATTTTCATTTGCTAATCTCTCAGCTTATTTCCTAATGCTATACTTTTTTTGCTTAAAACATTTTAAATATTCACAAAATATCTCACATTTATATACTTTTGAATAATTTATTCCTATTTCACAATTTTTTATTCTCTTCAGTCTTTATTTTCACTTTCAGTTTCTCACACCAGAGAGACAATGTGATATTTACCCATCTGTGTACAATTTATTTCAATTAAGAGTGTGTTCTCAAGGTGCACCCATTTACCTAGAAATGTTTCTAGTGTATCCTTCTTTATGGCTGAATAATACTCTATTATATTAAGAAACCATACCTGTTTTATCCATTCATCAGTTTGTGGGCATTTGTGTTGTTTCCAAGATATAGGAATTACAAATTGTGCTGCTATAAACATGGATGCACATATATCACTGTGATATGATGCTTTTAATTCTTTTGGGAAGATACCCAGAAGGGGAATAGCTGGATCAAATGGGACCTCTAATACTAGATTTTGAGGAATCTCCACACTAATTTCCACAGCAGTTGTACCAGTCTACATGCCAACCAACAGTGGAGAAGTGTTCTTGTCTCCCCAGAGCCTAACAGAATTTGTTGTTGGTTGATTTTTTTTTATAATAGCCATTCTTTCTAGAGGGAGATGAAATCTCAGCACTGTTTTAATATGCATCTCTAGAATGACCTGTGATGGTGAACATTTTTTCATATATTTAGTTGCTGTTTGTACTACTTTATCTGAGAAGTGTGTAGTCATCTCAGATGGCCATTTTTGAATTGGGTCTTTAAATTTGGGTGGGCTGATTTTTTCAATTTTTTGTATGTTCTAGATATTATTCCTTTGTCTGAGGAACTGCTGGATAAATTTTTTTCATACTCTTTGGGTTGTCTTTTCACTCTGTTGGTGATTTCTTTTGTTTTACAAAAGCTTTTCAATAAGATGTCCCAGTTGTTTGATTCTCTGTAGTACTTCCCATGTGGTCTGGGTTTTGTTCGTGAAGACTTTGCCTTCTCCTATGTCCTCAAGCATTCTACTTATTCTCTTTTCCAGCAGATTTAGTGTCTCTGTTTTAATTTTCAGATCTTTGATTTCAATTTTTTGCATGGTGACAGACATGGGTCTCTTTGGCATGTAGAAAGCCAGTTTTTCCCACACCATTTATTATAGATGCTCTTTCTTCCAGAGAACATGGTCGGCCCCTTTGTCAAAGATATAGTGGCTGAGTGTGTTTGAGGTTCTTTCTGCATTTTCTAATCTGTCCCATTTATCTTCAGGTCTGTTTTTTTGTCAGTACAATGACATTTTTATTACAGAACCTCTGCAGTATAATTCCAAGTCAGAGATTGCAATGCCTCCTGCCTTTCCTTTGTTGCCCAGAATTGTTTTTGCTATTCTAGATTTCTTCTGATTCCAGTGAATTTTAGGATTGATTTCTCTAGTTCTGTGAGGTATGTTAAGGGCGTTTTGATGGGGATTGCATTAAATGTGTATAACAATTTTGGTAGTATGGCCATTTTCAACATGTTGGTTCTTCCTACCCATGAGCAAAGGGTATCTTTCCATTTTCTGATCTACTTTTTGATCTCCTTTTTCAGAGTACTATAATTTTCAATATAAATAACTTTTACTTCTTTTATGAGATTGATTCCCAAGTATTGCATTTTTTTAATGCTATTGTGAAAGGTGTTGTTTCACTAATTTCTTTCTTCCTGAGTTGTTATTTGTGTACAAGAATGCTACTGATTTTTGAGTGTTAACTTTTATCTAGCTATGCTGCAGAATGTGAGTATTAAGTCTGGAAGTCTTATGGTGGAATTTTTGGGGTCTTGTATGTAAAGTATCATGTCATCCATGAATAATAATATTTAGCTTCTTTTTTTTGTATCTTTAATCCTTTTCTTTCTTTCTTTTTTCTGTTTTCTCTGGATAATGTTTCCAGAACTATATTGAATACCAGTGGTGATAGTGGACATCCTTGTCTTATTCCTGATTTTAGGGGGAAAGTTTTCAGTTTCAGTTTTTGATCATTTAGTATGATCTTGGCTGTTGGTTTCTCATAGATGGCTTTTATCAGGTTGTAGTAAAGACCTTCTATTCCAATCTTCCGTAGAATTTTTTAAATCATGAATAGGTGTCAAATAGTTTTTCTGCATCTATTGAGATGATCATTTGATTTTTATCTTTGGCTCTGTTGATATAGTGTATTACATTTATTAATCTCTGTTTGTTGAACCATTGATTTTACCCTTTTCATTCCTAATTGCAAAAATTTGGATTTTTCTTTCCTTTTTTTGATAAAGTCAGCTAAGGGCTTATTAATTTTACTTAATCTTTCAAAGAACCATCTCTTTGATTCATTGATTCTTTGTATTGTTTTCTTAGTCTCAGTTGCAGTAATTTCTGCTCCGATCTTTATAATTTCCTCTCTTATATAAGCTTTCAGCTTGACTTTTTCTTTTTCTAGATGTTTCAAGTTCAACATCAGTTTGTTTATTTGAGCTCATTCTATTTTACTGATGTGAGAATTTACCACTATAAGTTCTCCTCTTGGGACTGCCTTCATTGCATCCTATAGGTTCCAGTATGTTGTGCCAACATTATCACTTAATTGTATATACTGTTTAATTTCTTCTTTCATTTCATCTGTGACCCATTGGTTGTTCAGGAGAGTGTTATTTAATTTTCATGTATTTATGCATTTTTATGGTTTCTTTTGTTGTTGATTTTCAATTTCATTGCATTGTGGTCAGAAAATATGTATGGGATGATTTCAATTCCTTTGCATTTACTTAAGCATGTTTTATGGGCTAGTATGTTCTCTATTTTGGAGAACTTCCCATCTGCAGCTGAGCAAAATGTGTATTCTGATGTGGATGGAACACTCTGTAGCCATCCACTAAGTCCATTTGTTCATAGGTTTGGTTCAATTCTGACATTTCATTGATTTTTTTTGTCTAGTTGGTCTATCTATTTGTGACAAGGAAGTATTGAGGTCCCCCATAACAATAGTATTACTGCTTATTTGTTTTTTCATATCTGTTAATATTTGTTTTATATAATTGGTTGTACTGATATTTAATGCATATATATTTATGATTGTTATCTCTTCTTCTTGGATTATTCCCTTTACAAGGAAGTAGTGACCTTCTTTGTCTCTCTTAATCAGTTTTGGCTTGAAATCCATTTTGTCTGCAAATAATATAGCTACTCTTGCTTTTTTTTGGCTTCCTGTTGCATAGAGTATTGTTTCCTATTTTGACTTTTAATGTATGTATTTTTAGGGTGCTAAATGTGTTTCCTATATGTGGCAAACTGCTAGATCTTTTTTCTTGAACCATTGTGCCAGTCTGTTTCTTTTGATCAGAGAGTTAAGCCCATTTTCATTGATGGTTATAAATGAAATATATTAGCTTATTGTTGTCATGTTATTTTCCTGCTGTTGGTTCCCTGTCTTGCCCCTCTGTTTAGTTTCTTTGCTGGTCTGGTGGTTTCTTTCTGTTGATGTTCTTAGAGTGGTAGTCTTCATTATCTCTTTCTAAATTATCCTCCAGGGCATTTTGTAGAGCTGGTTTAGTGATTATGAATTTTGTCAGTTTTTCCTTGTCATGGAAGTATCTTACTTCTCCATTGAATTTGAAAGACAGTTTTTTTGGGTACATCAATCTTTCAGAACCTGGAATATTTTACTCCAAGCACTCCTTGATTTGAGGGTTTGTGTTGAGAACTCTGCCACGATTCTGATGGGTTTCCTTTGTAGGTGATTTGTTTTGTTTCTCTATAAGCTTTTAGTATTCTATTCTTGTGCTGAATTTCTGGGATCTTGATAATTATATGCCTTGGTATAGATTTGTTTTGCTTATGGCTCATTGGAATTCCCTATGTCTCACTTATTTGGATATCAATTCTTTTTCCCATGGTAAGTTTTTACCAATAATTCTTTGAATAGGCTTTGTATGGCCTTTGCACTGTCTCCAACTCTCTCACGGACCCAACTCAATTTAATATTTTTCTTCTTTGTATCATCTTGCAATTATTGGATTGATTTTCATGGTTCCTTGTCATTTTTAATATATTTTTTCTTTTCATGGTCATTAACTGCATTCCTGTCTTCTAGTTCAGAAATTCTATCCTCATATTCATTTAATCTATTGCACATACTTTCAATTGAATTTTTAATCTCTTTGATATCTGTTTGAATCTGTTTTGTGAATTCCAATTCTTTCTTATGTTGAGCATTAATGTTTTCTATCATTTTCTTATTCTCCTCTTTTCTTTTTATCTGTGTCTGCTCTAGAGTCATTGAGCCTGTCTTTCATTTTGATCATCATTTTTTTTTCACCTGAGAGATTATTTTGTCTACAACCTCCTATATTTGTTTTCTGACTTTGGCTTCTATCATCTCAGAAAAATCAGGTGGGTAATTTCTGATTTCCCTTATCTTATTGTCTCCTGGATTTGTTCTAGGTGGGCAGGAGGTCTGGGATTGCATTGTGCTTTTGCATCTTGTCATTTTCTATTTTTTAAATTTTATTTTATTTTCTGTATTGATGCTTTTAAATTTCTTATGGCACATAACTTTATCACTACTATCAAGGCTTCTCTTGGAAATATCTATTTTTCAGAGATGTCTTCTGGACATGCATGATTCTTGGTATTTGTGTCTGTCTCAAGATCTTACCTTACCAATTTATTAAGGTTCACAAATTCTTATTTATTTGGCTCAGTACCTAGTCCTTTGATAGTGGACTATCGTGGTGGTTATGGCCTCAGACCATCTCAGTCATACAGGGGAGAAACAAGTAATTACAACAAGTAAGACATCTTGGCTAAAGTAGTACAATTAGTAATATCAGTAGCCTCAAGCACTAGAAATTGACAACTTATACTTAATAATTTGGTACGTTTAACTATAGGAGCAAGATGTACCATTATACAACATAATAGAACATAAACCAGGAGCTTATATGCAATGAGTTTCCCCTTAGTGGGGTGTTTTTAATCTAGGGGGGATTTAAAAGAGGTAGGGGGGAAAACAGAGAGATAGTGGAAGGGAAATGTAGTAAAGGCAAGACAGGAGGACAACAGATGATCACCCAAGGTTTGGGTAACTGGAGAAGAGGTCAGGAGAGAAAACATGAAGGATAAAGCACAAGGATATCAAAGTGAATCAGAAAGACAAGAGATGATTTTCACTCACATGAAAGTATCATAAATTCAAGGGCTGAGGATTTAGCTCAGTGGTTCTGCCACCTGCCTCACAAGTGCAAGGACCCAAGTTCGATCCCCAGTACCAAAATATATATATAAATTCAAGAGAGTTGAGGAAAGAGAGGAGAATGAGTAGAACAAGACAAACATAGAGGTAAAAACTTTAAAAAAAAAAAAGAGAAAGAGACCCAAAGCTCTCAAAGTGACAGCGACTAGTGACCAGCGACTGGCCCCGTTGAGACAAAGCAAGCAGCTTGGGGTTCCTGTGGCCGTCCCGGGCCATGTCCACAGCACGGTGAGGTCCGCTTAGCCGCACGGGCGCCTCCAACGCTCAGTCCCGCCGCTCCCCGCCCCCCGCCCCCCGGTCCCCCGCTCACCGCCTACCTTCTGGCTTTTTTCCTACCTCCTCCCACACTACAGAGGCACAGGAGACTATAAAGACCCTTGTCCTTAGCACCACAAGATAGAGCAGAAGTTAGTAACAGAAAGAGGGCTTCTCAGGCTTCTGGAAGAAAACTGAAGCTCAGCAGAAAAGTAAAGAGAACCTCTACAATAAAGGCACATCAGACCACTGTACTTGGTCTGCTGCTGGCTTGCTGAGACTCATTGACTTGTGTATGCACAGAGATTCCTGCATTGCATACTGTGACAACAGAGACATACCCTGAAGGAGGCCCGTAATTTCTATTGCTATTTGCAAAAAAGAAAAAAAAAA
>NW_004624874.1:4088490-4116160 GCF_000247695.1 Heterocephalus glaber
CTTCTATCAAGAAAATTAAAGAAATTATGACATAATAATAAAACTTAATACTATACAATAGTAAAATTTTCAACTGTGTTCATGCACAGCAAAATGAACTCATCTTCATGGCAAAAGGCTCAGGGTAAAGGTTACTTAAACAAAATCAGTGCTCACAAATGGTTCTTCATAATAGAGAATAATCATGCAGTGCACATTTACATGAGTGTTTTATATGACATTTCATGAAATTTAGCTTCTAGGAGGAAGAAGTTTTGTCTTCTCTAAATATTTTTCCACTTTTATTTTCTTATAGGTTATTCTATATTATAGTAGGCTGCAGCAAATTTTAAAGACTAGAATTAATTTTGTCTGTATTAAGTTCACAAAGGCTATTGAAGGGCTCATATGTGCTAAATAAATCTTAAGTAATACATCTGTGTAATGAAAATATCTGTGGTTTGAATAATTTATTATATTTTTGAATGAATTCAAAGCATATTTATTTTCTTTTTAATTGTTATTTTTGTATTTGTTAGAATTCTTAGAAGGGAGTAGTTGATATTTATGATTAAATTAAATATATTAAAAGTAAAAGTATTTCAAAATTTTATTCCAGGATAAATTTCTATGTATATATTATTTCTATTTGTATATTATTTAATTATGCATAAAATGCTTTTCCTTTGCTATCATCATATCAAAATAAATGTTTTCTTCTATACAAACCATCAGAGGTATTAATGTTCATATGTGAACATCTCTATGTACATTTCATATGAAATATGATTTTTGGTGCAGGTAGATTTAAAATGAAGGAGTGTTTTGAACAATAATACTAACCAAAGTGCTACTGCAACAAAAGTGACATGCCAAAGGCTGGGGTTAAAGCCATTTTTTATTTCAGTAGCTAACATTGCTGTTGAGTGGATTGCCTAAAGCAGAGTAGAGACAGAAAGAGAGGTCTTTGCAGTTCTTGAGATCTGTGGAATTTTTGAGGGAGGTGTTCTTAGCCTTCTATTTTATAGTTAGCTCTATTTGACTTGAATTCTCTCCAGGCTTTTAAAGCAATGTCGTTTTTTTTCTTCCCTCTGGGAAGAGTGTGAAGGGCTTTTTTCCTTCTTCATGTGTTAGCCAAACTTGTGGAAAAGCTGCAAAGCTGCAGCATTCTTAATAATGACAAGACACATCGGTTTCACAATTTTATGCCCAATAAACCCTTAATGTTTCCTATGGGGAAAACCTAAGGAAAGTATGTGAGAGACAAAACTACTTTCACTGTTTTTAAAATTTTCATATAGATAAAAATTCTCCACCAGACCATTTATATGCAAGCTACCTCAGGCCAGAATTCTCTGGTTAATTATTTTGTTGCCAAGTGAACAATAGACACTAGATAATTTTAGAATCAGTGTATGAATCATTTCACAGCTACAGAATATATATTTGACCTCTTTTAATTGCTTTAAATGTGTGATTTATTGTTTCCAACACACTAAGTGTGTGTGTATGGGGGGCATGGAGTTATTCTTAAGGAACCCTGATTTGCTGACTTACCGAAAGAGTGTTTAGGACACATAGGGTTCCAACTGCAAAATGGAGAAAATGAATACTTCAGAGAGAAAAATCCATTATAAAATTATGGTAACTGCTAGGCAAGAAAACAAACCTTGCATACCAGCAGACTGTGGGGAAGAATGGTGATTATATGAACCTCCAGGCTTGTGTCTTTATTTTGTTAACACAGACTAAGAGGAGCTATAGCCTTTTCAGGGAAATACAGTGAACCACACACATGTGTGCCAGAGGTGAATCTGTGAAGAGTATTATCATCAGCACAGATATGTCATTCCAAAGAACATAACTATATTCATACCCTTTGGAGTGGTGGTCAAATGTGACTCCTTTTCTCTGTTTATACAACACTGTTTTCAGTTACATAGTACACAATAATAAAGAAATAATTTGATATACCTGAACAGGTTAATGAATTTTTCATTTGGACTGCTAATTTTAACCATTCATGTCCTTGTTTAATATCATGGCTGTTAAGAGTTAGTATAATAGCAAAAGTTATAGCACAAAAGTTCAATAGGATTCTAAAAGCACTTAATGCTCCAACACCATAAAAGTGTTTTAACGGAGATCAATGAGCTATTAATCCCTCAATATTTTTAGAAGGTGAAATGGGGATGTTTTTCCATAAAATTTAAGATGCATGAAAATTGTTTGGTGAAGATCTATATACAGAATGAATCTTGTGACACTGAATATTTACCATATGTGCAAGTTGATATAGGAGATTATAAAAGCAGGATGGACTTTGGTGTTTCTTACATGTCCAAAGGAGTTTAAACTCATTATTAAAATTTTTCAGAAAGGTCCATAATTAGGTAAAAGGAGATTTTCCCTGTAAGGCCCTTACTTGATAGGTATTCCATTTCTAAAACATGATACCCAGCTTTGTAAGCTCAGAATTGTGAACATTTGTGCACCCTGAATCATTCTCTGGAGGATTAAGTCAAACTACCCACTTTCACAAGAGTCTAATTTACCAGACAACCAAGTGAGACCTAATTATTATTAAATAAAGCATATAACTATCAAGAGGACTTAATACTTCTATTTACTGATCAACATATTTTCCCTATGGGCAAGTTAAATTATAATTATATGATTTCACAGTCAACATGGGACTAATGCAAGAGCAGCTAATTGGATGTCTTATTGCCTAGTGTCCTCAAGCCCTGAAAGTGTGAAGTATTCATTTCAACATAGAAATGTAGAAACGATGGTCACTTAATGGGTGGAATCTCTTACTCATATGGAAGATATAAGTACAAAGGTACACAGTGAGTGTATAAATAAATTGTGAATGTTCAGCAGTGTTAAATCTTAATATACATCTCCTTAAATTTGAATTGTATAGTTGCATGTTGCTATAATGAATAATGCCTATGCTTAGTAAACTTTTTTAAATGGACTTGCAGAAAGTATTTATTTTCTTAGAGGCTTTTAAGACTTCTAGAATCTCTCAAAGCTTCTGTAACTCAAGAACAACAGTTCTCAACATTTTTGGTCCCAGGATTCCTTTATACACCTACAAATTATTTTAAAACCCTATGAAATCAATCAAGAAACTAAAACTGAGATCAAAATTTTATATAGTAATAATTCATTTCAAAAGCCAATAACAAACCCCTGCTTGTTAATATAAATAACGTTTTTAAAAAATTTTTTATGAATGGCTCTATTTTTACCAAAAAGAAATAATGCACAACAGGGCAGGCCTTTGTCTGTTGCCAACATCGCCTCCATGTTTTTGGCTTAGGATGCTCTGTTCAAGCACTATGACTGCACATGTTCCTGCCCAATGTATCAAAATGTTCTGCTCAAGCAGTGTAACTGTTCATGCTGCACGATGTTTCAAGAATGTTCTGTTAACTCCACTACAAAGACAGCTATCTTCTATTAAGCCAGAAATTAACAAAGATTGTAAAAATGTAAATGATATCATACTGTTTACCAATTATAATGTTACAGAAAGATAGCTGTCTTTGTGTTAGTGCCTTTATTCTGTTACAATATCACATAATTTACACCCTTTGAAAAAAACATTCTGTACATGTAGTTACACTCAACAAGACCAATGGCCTAATACAATTATTACTTAAATAGTTTTGGTTTTAGGGACTTCCTGAAAAGATCTCAAGGATCCCCAAAGTGCTCAAATCACTCTGTGGAAACTGTCATCATAGAGAATTAAGGCTTTACTGATCTCTGTAGAAACAAATTTCTAGGCTATCACTTGTCTGCCTTTGTCTTTATCACCTAATGTACCTTCTTAAAGGTAAATAAAACATTGTTTGCTTGTTTGCTATCCCTGTTAACTAGGTAAGGCCTATCATTTGCTGCTATTCAATGAACCAGTCATTTGTACAAAACTTATAAAGACTTTTAATTAAAAGTGCCCACTGCTGAAGTCAAGGTGAGCAAAGAGACAAAAAGTGGAGAAAAATAAGGGAATATATAGACAGATATAAATTTGAGAAAAGCCACATAACCACAAGACATTTCTAAAATGTAGGTTGTTAGAATCAGGAGAAATGTACTGAGAAATGAGGACTTAAAGGAGATGCGGATCCCTGAAGTTATCTGTGGATTTTAAGTATTGCACATTGGAATTCAGCTCTCATCATGGTTTCTTGGGCTCAGTACTGTCATGTGGGTACAAGTTGGCAATCTTTTAGTTTAGTCTCCATTTCTCAGTCCAGGCAAAAAAAAAAAAAAGAAAGAAAAAGAAAGAAAGAAGGAAAAAATCTGTCTCACTTTTATCACAAACCTTGCTTCTTCTATATAAAACTTTCCATAAATTTTCTATTTATACTCACATTCTTTAAAAAAATTCTTTGCCTTTATTTATATTTCTCATAATTCCACTTTCCTATATTATGTCTAAAATCATGTCTATAACTTTCGGCTAGCTAAGCAAATAACAAGAAATTACAACCGGAGACCTCTGCAGTAGATTCCAGCCTCCTGCTGTGTGTATGATGCAGGGTTGAAAACTCAAAGACAAAATTAAAGAAACAGAGAGGTGGGGAGTTAGGATGGTCAGTGCTGGGCAACTAGCAAAGGCCCTCATCAGTCCAAGCCACTGATTTTTTTTCCTTAAATTCTTTTATTGGTATATTTTAGGTAAACAATACATTTACATTTATCATTGGGTGCTTGTACCTGTACATGATGTATCTTGGTTCTTATTTTTTTCCCCATTACCTGTGGTCCCTTCACCCCCTCCACCCTTCTCTATTTACATAGACTTCGTTTCCATTTTTTTTCTTTTCTCATAATTTTTCCTTTCCCTCCTTTCCTTTCCCCTTCCCCTTCCACCACCCTTACCCCTTTGGACCTTTTCTTCCTACTACTCAGCCATAAAAAATGAGAAACTAGAGACATTTATAGCTAAATGGATGCATATTGAGGCCATACTCATAAGTGAAATAAATAGGACACACATGTGTAAATACCAAATAGTTTCTCTGGTGTGAGAAACTGAAAGTGTAAATAATAATTAAAATGATTAAAATGAATAATTGATAATTTGAAATAGCAAGCCACTGATTTTTATTGGTAATCAAGTTGGGGTAAAGGGTAACTACATGTGAGGACAGGCAGACATGCAGTTGCTATGGATACTAACGCAGGTACATCTTGTAAAGGAAAAGACAAAGTGTTATTGAATTAGGAACAGAATAGACAAGTTGTAATTAGAGGCTTATCCTTCTAGTTAAGAGAGTTTTAGTCATGGGAATGGAATTTGGGTGTGAGTTACTCTGTCTCAGCTCCTGTTTTCTCATATGGAGGCCCACGGCTTCACAGGCCATTTCTCTCCCCTGTGGCCATTAGCTGGAAGGTCAGGCTTTCCTGTGTTCTAACACAGTGCTTATGAGGTGATTCAATGAGTCATATAAGCTTCAGTCAGACTTGCTTCTTAAAATGAGCCAATTGAGGGGCTAACTCTTTACAGCCTGCACTGCTTACAGCTTGCTTTGGGCATAATCAATAGAGAAGTCCCCTACAAAATTATGGTATCAATAACTAAGCATCGAGATGCCTGCCATTATGCATCTCTTAGAAAAGTGAGGACAACTCACTGCATATCCAGTTTTGGCCATTATCCTACTGGTAATAGGTTAAGAACCCAGAGATCAAACTTTCTCAAAAGAATCCATGGACCTGGTCAATGATTTTCAAGTTTAGTCCTCTCAGACCATTTTAAGTAATGGGTTCATAGTCACAAATTCCAAAATAGACTCAATGGATAAAGGTGGCATTAGTCTACTCATTTGTTGTGAAAATATTTGCTGTATATAGTAGAATCGGACAAAACAGAACCATTTTATCTAGAATAATTTAGCTTTAACTGTTGTGATATATTACCTTAGGATCTATCAGAGCTCTAATGTAATATAATAGTGAAGTGATAAAGAGAACCATAATTCTCCAATCATGCTGATGTCTCAGTAGATATTGTGTTTCAATATTTGTGCTTCCATTCTTTAAAATCCTAATAGAAATATTTTATAGTGACCTAAACCTTACCATTTCTAGTTTAGCAATATTATATTTGAAATCTCCCCCAAATAATGTCTTTTATTCATATAACTTAATATTAATTTATTATCAAGAAAGTTTTCCAATTGGCACACAATGTAGGAAAAGTATAAGAATTGTCTTTCCACTTAGAATTCATGATACAAATTCATGATACCCCAAAAGGTGCATCACTGGGTGATACAGAGTGATGTGAACCTCATAAAGCCTCTGCATACATTCCACATTTAAGATCGTTTTAAAGTGTAGAAATTTCTCACATAGCTATAAATTAAATTAGTCTTTAGACTTCAAGTGCAAATCAACAGTCTAATCAAAGTATATGGTTTGCATTATTGATTTTCTTTTCTGAGTTTCTTTTGATGTAAAAACATTGCATACTGAGACTTCTCATTTATATTACGTGGCAATAAAGTTACTATAAATTGATTATGTAGGGTGAATGAAATCTAACAAATCTTAACATTTAATAAAGGATATTTTATTGCTGACTTCCTTGAAGGTTTGAATATAAGAGTTTCCAGTTTTGAGATACAAATGAGTATTTCTCTGTGTGTAGTCAACTTCTGTTGTTTTCAGCCTTCTAGCTTCCAAAACAAGATCATAACAACACATGTTTTCCTTCTGGAACATTATCTGTCCCAGATTACAAACCCTGTAGATAATGACAAGATAAAGCTGGGACTTGGTTACTCCCCACGAAGAAATTGAATAATTGCCTGGAAACTCTTTAGATCATTGTTTCTCAACATATCAATTTACAGTTCAATTTCAAGCATCCCAGTGGTAGCTTTGAGGTGAGCAATGTTCTCTTAAATTACCTTTATTTCTGTTGTTACAAGTCTAGCCTTTATTTTTAAAGTTTTTATTAGTTTTTGTTGTTAACTTTAATGTAATAATATCCTTCTCAAACATTCCATTTTTATTAGTCAGCTCAAGTCAGTCTCTGTTATGTGCAAATGAAGAACCCTGAATAACATAGGGTAAAAGAGCAAGACCAATTGTTTTTTGGGGGGAGAGTGGGGGCTATAAGTATTGTTTCATAGATGTCCTTAATATACCTCAAAGAACATAATTAGATTGTAGTATGTCTGAAATACCAGTCAACATATATAATTTTTCATCATATCTGTGTTTCAGCAAAAGGCTAAAGAGTAATTAGTGACGACTCCATTTATTCAAGAAGATACTAAATCAGGTATGAATCCAAAGTCATACTGTTGTGAAGGTGGTTCTCTGCATTACCCAGTGCCTACCTTCAGATTATATAAAGTGAAACATAGGGAAAATGAGACTGATTTCACAAGGGATTGTCAGTGATTTATGTGTGGAATGAACAACACACATGAAGAATGATAACGTTTCTTCTACCAGCTCAGGGAAAGAGAATAAACTTTAGAAACACTTTTTATAGAGCTTATATGTTCTTGAGAATTTGGGAGACAGAAGCCAAGGTATTTCTATATCTATCTGTATAATGTGCAACATAATATATAATATAATACATTAATATATCTTATATTATATGTAATTATATAAAATATAAATAAAATATATTATATATTACTATATTATATATTACATAAAATAGAGAGAGAGAAGATAGATACATTGAGATATTAGTTATATATGTAGAAATTTGAGATTTGGCAAATAATAGCAATTCTACACACATATCAAGGAAACCTCTTCACCTATTAAAGTGATGACATATTCATACCTACTGATAAATATTCATAAAATATTGGTAAAGAAAAATCAAGTATCAAGTATGTTTACTATAGACTCATATGTATAAAAGTTATTATAGGGAAAGAATAAAAGACAACAAATTAAAATGGTAGTGCAATTATATCTTGATTTTTTTAAGGTAATTGTTCTCTTTTTAATTGTTTTCATGCAATTTTTAAAAGTCTTAATGTTTCTAGATAAATAAACAGTATAATAATAAACACGCCCACTTTTCAAAGTGCTTGGTTCTATTAGCAGCTTAAATATATGTCAGTAAAAAGCAGAAAAAACATTCAAAATTTCTGAATACTAATCTGAAACATTTGTTCTGAGGATTAAAATCACTGTGCTTATGAAGCTTTGACCTTAAGCAGCCTATGGTTGGTTTATGACTTTTACTTTCTAACAATATTTCTTGACTTCCTTGGGTCCCAGATTTTTATCTATTAAGCTAACAATTAAAAATGCTTTCCTGACAGAACTCCCATTTCCATTAAACAAAGAAATGAATGTGAAGTGCTAGGCCAGGTCCCAGCATATGGTAAGCTCATCTAATAATGTTATTTCAGTCATAGTACTTCTTTGCTGATGAGGCTTCACAATTTTGTTTAAAGATCTCATGGTGAAATTGTATTCTCCTACATTTGTAGAACTTGAAACATCTTCTGTTACAATTGCTTGGCATTGTGTCCATAGTCTGAGATGTTCTATGACATTTCCCAAATATCACCGTGAGGTAAATAAAATGGATCTGGTCCTTTCAGAGTTATGTCAGTTCCATCGTCCTTCATATTCCTTTCATTAGCCAGGGGGATTTAGTTGCTGTACTAGGAAGAGACACATCTGTGAATGAATATATTTGGGAGAGATTTTTAATTACATGTCTTCTGAATGTCCTTAAGAAAATGTAGAACATAAGTCATTGTGAATGGGGATATACTGTGAAGTATTTACCAAGCTTATTTTTTCATGAACCATTTGAGCAGGCTTTTGGAACCACTATTAAGGTTTAACTTATATACTTCAGCAAATTTATTGCTTACAAAAAATGTTTCATTCCTCAATAATGTAGTTGAAAATTCTAAGAATGGCATTGATATCCTAAATTATTGAAATATTGAGTAATTTTGAAATGTATTTGTAGCTATCAAGGTTTTGTTCAACATGTTTAGTTGGAAGGACGTCCCTAGTGTGTTCAGAAGAACAACTGAGGATGGGATACTGAAGTAACGACTATGAATGCCGTCACTAAATTCTTTAATAAACTCAAAATAATCAGTGAACTCATCCCATTAAAATATCTCTTCAAGACCTTTTAAAAGAAATTATTAGCCTTAATTATTGCTTAGTACTGCCAATAGTGAAAAAGAATATGAGATTCTAGTTGAAATTAAATATGGCATAATTTATTTTAAGCCTCTCAGTTTTCTCAACTGGAAATTTTAAATTATTCTTAATTAAAAGCTTTTAAATAATAAAGCAATTCCAAAATCACATTTGGCTTCCTTCAGTTACTAGGCTACATTAATATGTGGTACATTTCCTTACAGATACAAATCAACTTGTTGATGTTTTTTGCTTATTCTTGAGGATCAATTAATGTGCATCCAGTTTGCAGCTTTTCCCTGGATACAAGGAGAACAACAGTGCCAATTAGATTGGTGTTTTCTGAGAGAAAGGTGATTCTTCACACAAAGCTGGAATAAAACCAGCTGAGCTCACAAGGTGACAAGTGGAGGCCTCGGTATCTTCATGAGGCTACATTCAAAACGGAACTGATCAGTGGGTACAGAGTTACACTTAGATAGGGATGAGACATTCTACAGTGCTGTTTCACAGCAGGATGACTACAGACAACAATAATGTGCTGTATAGTTCCAAAGGCTGAAAGGATGCATTCTGAATGTTTTCATCATAAAAAATTGAAAACATAGATATTTATAACCTGATTTAAAAATTACACAATTACATGTATCAGCACATCACAAGGTACTCTATTATTACATATAATTTTTCATATTATATATCAGTTAAAATCAATGTTATTAAATCAAGAAATGATTATATATGAAATTTCTTGACATATAAAGAAAATATTTTATGTCCTTTTGTGCTTTTCCAAAACAATAAAATGGCAAGCTACTAACAAGGCACAAATGTTTTCATCAATAGTGGATTACCATGATACATTATTTTCATCAAATCATTAAGAGGCCATAATCAAATACTCTATGTAAATATTTCAAAAATCAATAAACTTTTTAGGCATAAACTAGAAAATTTCATAATGGTCATCATTTTTTTCCTTTCCATATTTACAGTTTTAAGGAATCATCTGTTACTCATGGAGAATAAGTATCTTTTCTTATTTGAGACAAGAATATAATTGGATATTCCACATCAGAGTAGTCTATCAGAGAAATGGCTAGCACAGATTATGATAGTTAGCTGCACAAGTATTGAGATGGAACTGCATTCTGGATATACTCCCAAAACGAAGAAAAGGCAGATTGAATATGAGATGATAGTTAGACAGGAAGGAGGAATGACGCTACCAATTGTATTCAAAGTAACTGATAAATTTAGATGAGACTAAGTTAGGGAGAATTCAAGGAAGAATAAATTTGGAAAAAAAATCATCTTATTTTGCCCACCTTCAGTCAATAGTTTGTTAGAAATTCAGGTGAATGCCAGATACGATGATGCATGCTTGTAATCTCAGCATTTGGGAGGCTGAGGCAGGAGGATTGTCATGAGTTCCACAATAGTCTGGGCTACATAGTGATTTCAAGACAGCCTGAGCTACACTAACAAGACTTTGTCTTAAAAGAAAAAAAATCAAGTGAAAATGTCCAGTAGGTATTTGGATATAGAGTTCAATCTGTAGATTTCTGGAATCATTAGCATAGATAATACTTACAGATGATAAATTTCTGACTCTGTCAACCTACAATTTGAAAGAAATAAATATCGACCCAACCAGTATTTTTCCAAGATTAAAAAATAGCACTTTCATAGATGAATGACTTACTAACAGTCCATTACTGATGGTCATGATTGATTACGGTCTATTACCATTCCATACGGTAGTTACATATGCCACACTAGAACCTTCATTTCTTGTTCAACTTCTCTTGGCCTCATGCATATATCATTATATCTTTAGAATATGTTGGAATTCCATCCCCTCTTACCTGTGACTTTCTGTTTTAGTTCTAATTTGTTCTTCTACTGTTTCTCAAAATGTTACCATCGTTTCTGGTCTTCATTAAGGTACATGGAAATAATTATTTTGAGAAACAACAGAAGAACAAATTAGAACTAAAAATAAGGATAGATATAAAATTATGAATTCAATACATATAAGGCAAAATTGAACAATTAGTTTTTATTTGTTTCCTAGAGCTTCTGGGACAAAGTGCTTTGAACTCAGTGGCTTAAATCAATGGAAATTTACTCTATAACATTCCTGGAGGGAAGAAATTGAAAGTTTTCTTCAAGACCACACTACCATTCAGTACTAGAGAGAAAATATTCTTTCCTTCTTCCAAGCCTCTGGGGTTGATTGAAATCCTCAGATTCCTTTTCTAGTAGCTACATTACTCCAATGTCTTCTTCCATTTCCACATGGCTTCTATCCCTCTGCTGTTTCTCCTCTGTTTATGTATTCCTCTTTTTCTTAGAGATAAAAATCATTAAATTTAAAGTCCACTCTCATTCAATTTGATCTCATTTTAATTGTCTATATGCAAAGATGTTATTTCCAAAGAAAGTTAAATTTACAAGTACTGAGGGGTAGGATTTTAGCATTCATTTTTAGGGGACACAATTTTAGCCCAATCTAGTCAAATCAATGGGATCAAAGGACATTTGAAGACAAGAGAAAGTTTTGATTATTCTCAGGATTCTGCCTACATGACAGATCAGTTTTTGTCAGACAAGCAAGACGGAAGGGTAGAAGAAAATGTCAAGTCCAAGTGCCTTTGAGACTTTCAGACTCAGATATTTAGCCTCAAGAGTGGCTATATGCTTCTGAAGCTTAGTAGTCTTCTGGACCTTAAATAATAGCCATCAGCATACAGGTAGTAATGGAAACCATGAAAATCAGGGAAGGTATGAAATTATTAATCACTCTAACATATATAAAGCCCATACAACATCCCAACTTTTTGATGTTCCAAGCCCTAGAAGTATATTAACTAATGTATTTCTCACAACAACATATGTTTGCTATTATTATTATATTACTCTCATTTTAAAGATTTTAAAAGAGTTAAAAGAAGATTAAGCAACTTGATTAATCGAGTAAATTGCTAAATTGGGGTTGAAATGTAGTAGAGAGCCAAAATAAATGCCACCTATTTTAGAAATTTTTTCAAAAGGGAGCATTTATAGATAAATATGTGCACGTATGGAGTCACTGAAGAAAGGAGAGCTTTAGAGCCTTGAAGCTAAGATTCTCTACCCTACTGCTGTTTCTTGTTCTAAATAATTCAGAGGAGAAAATTATGGCCAATGGGCAGAAGTGAAATCATTCTAACATAGAATTAGAGTCATATGAAATGGAACGTCACATCTTAAGGCAAAAAAGTATAACATACCCTTAAGATAAGTGAAATAGAGAAGACTTTTAAGGAATATTATGGTATTGGAATGATTCTAAGAAGCATATTAAAGGATATTACAAAATACTGTAATAATATATAGTCATTAAGATGTATTCCAGATACAAGATTTCCTGAAATATTAAGTTGAATTATGAGTAACGATATGACATAATTACTGAATGATAAGCTCAATATTAAATATTATAAATTATAACCTAAATATGTTTTTCCAGTGGAAGTGCAAAATAATTATATTGAAATTTAAACATTATCCTATTGCTCCAGGAACACATATGATTGAAAGTGACTGTATTAGCTTTCTTTCTTATCATTGAGATCCAGTGCCCAGTATCTACAACATAGGAGGTTAGTTTGCTCAGTGTTTCAGTCCGTGATTGGCTGCCTCAAAGCAGAGATGTTATGGTGGAAAGGTGTGGTAGAGCAGAACTGCTTAGCTCCTATCTGCCGGGAAGCAGAGTAGGGAAGGTGTGTCAGAGAGGAAAGGGTCACAGGCCCTCAAGCCACGTCTCCATGATCCAACCAGACACACTTAGAAATATGGCCCCCCAATCCCCAGGTAGGATCCCAAAGGCAATTTAGTTAAAACCCCGCCTTATCTGCCACCTGTCATTTAATTTTTTTTAAATTTATACAAATTAACAATGTTTTTAAACAGATCTACAAAGTTATATTTCTAAGAAATGTGTCTTGGAAAAACGCATGACTCAAACAACTGATGTAGCATAAAAATAAAAATAATTTTTGTTAAAATAATTGTATTTGAAAAGCATTTTGAGACTGGTTATTGAGGTATATGGCACTTGATAGACCTGGGATTAGAGTCTATTTACAACCCCAAATTTTGTAATCAATAAATATGTGAACTACAGAAATATATTTTTATTAGAAATACTGCAATTCCTGAGGGAAGGGTCATGACTTATTTTTTAAAAAAGTATTTTGTAGTAGAAACTGCTTATTCAAACTTATATATGTTGATATATATCATTAATATTAGTTCCAAAATTATTAGAATGCAGCATGTCATTAGGACATGAAGGAAAGAAATAGAAAATCCTTAGGAAATTACAAAAATCATCCTGAACTTTAGAATTTAGTATAATCATAATTTGTGAAGATAAGTAAGATTCAAAGTTTGTATTAAGAGGTTGTATCTGGGCAAGTAGGCTTACTTTATTAAGAGTGCCTTTAATACCATTAGTTTTATTTAACTGTCAATTATAAGGACTCTAGAAAATTCTTGATGGTTGTGGAACCACTTTATTAGAAGTAAGTCATCTTAAATAATAGATGAAAGCTCTTTAATTTGTAAACAAGTTTTAGAACAGTGAGCAGTGGAATATTGTGGGTGTGTGAACAATGGAATCTTGTGTTTGTATATATATGTATCATGTAATTAATGGATTGGTAGTCTAAACTTTGTACAAGATGGGAAGCTGTAGCTCCTCTTTCAATGGTATTTTAAAAATTTCGTTAATCCAGCCAGGCTCAGTGTTTCATTAGACTGTCTAACCAGAGTTGTCCTACAATCAAAATTTTTTTTTTCTTTTGGTACTGGGGATCGAACTTGGTCCTTGCTCTTGCGAGGCAGGCAGTAGAACCACTAAGCTAAATCCCCAGCCCTAATCAAACATTTTAAGTAATGTGCACATGACTCATTTCCAGAATTTATAAAACCAAACTCAAGTCAAATACCAGATCTGACTAAATATATTAATCAAAATCATCATACTTTGCTGATTACCTCATCTAAGTTTATAAAATATGTTCTTTTCATCTGTCTAGTTACATACATTCAATTTAACCTACATTCCTGTATTTAAAAACATTCAATTGAATGTGGGGGTGATAATGGTAAATAACACATGAATTTCATTCTGTTGCATAATAGACATGTAATTGTGGTCATATGAAGAAAATAGATTATTGCTATTAAAATTGTATGTGTTATTATAAAAGTTATCTTTAAATAGATTACTAAACCATGTAGATTTTTTCTTTGAAGTTTTCAATGGATTGTTTTCTGAGGCTAATTTTATTATAATACCAATTCTGTATTATTATTCTGAGGCAGTAACAGGAGATAATTAAATTAACTGTGACTTTGCAACTAATGCTCAGATTTTTGAGAACACTCACTTCTTTCATTGTTTAATTTATTCACTTTTTGACCTGGCAAGTTTTTTCTCTGCCTCAAATTAACCTAAGGATCAATTTTACAGAATAATAACATTTTAATGAAACTGAATAATATAGTATAGATTATCATAAATGAATTAATAATCCTTTGATTATGAATATTGCTGAGCACCTGGAGAGGCAGATTTAACATGGCAGGCAACCAGCCAAACACTGCCCTCTTTTTTCATCAGTGAATTCATCACTAGGTCATGTCAGTTATCTGATGAACTAAGATTTTGTTCCCTAAAGCATACATTTTCTACAGCAGCAACATTGCAATTTGTATTTTTCTAATTAGAGATCATAACTGAGGGACTATAATATAAATCTATGGGAAATAAAATGGTTTTTAAGTCATCATGGTCCTGGATCTTTATAGTTCTTTACTCAGACATCTTTTCTGCAAGCCTTTCATTTCCATATTCAAAGGCGACTTCTTCACATCCAGATACTGTATCTTTGTCCCAAGAGTTTGAGGGGCAAGAACAAGGGATAAAAGGAAAATGGCAGGCCAAGTATCTTAGTAGGTTCAGGTTGGAATAACACAATACCATTGACCAAGTACCTTATAGACTCCAGCAGTTATTTCTTACATATCTGAAGCACAAGTAAGAGAAAGATACAAAGCATAGGCAGATTTCTTCTGATGAGGGCTTACTTCCCCATGCATAGCCAATTAACTTCTGGCTATATCTTCAAATGGTGGAGGTAGTATCTTCCCACTTTCCCTTATGAAGACACTAATCCCATTAATAATGAGAGATCCCATTACCTAACAACCCACTGAAGGCTTGAGTTCCTAATACCATCACACTGAGGTTTTGAATTTCAACAAACCTGAGGAGGACATAAACATTCAATTCGTAAGCCAATTCTCTTTAAATGAAAAAGCACTTCCAGGAATGCCCAACTGAATATTTCCATTTGTTATCTAAATGTCAATAATTACATTATTTGGTAACCCTTAACTACAGAAGGAGCCTATGAGTATAGAACTGGGAACACTAGAATATTGTCACAAAAATATACTCCTCCTAGGAAAAAATAATTGGAGAAATGAATATTAGTTAAGTAGCAAAGAGTGTTTGTTATAAAAACCCTGAATAGTTTATACAAGAATTACTTAACCCACATTCTCTTATTCATGAGTCCCCCCCTCTTTATTCTACCTATCAAATCTCATTTTCTTTAATGATAGTTCATTAATAATTCTACTATGAAATGTCGCCTCAGATTTTTAAAAATATATTTTATTTCCACTGAACTCTCATTACCCAGCTGCAATATTCTGTGTTCATCAGGGCTAAGCTGCATTAGCCTGGTAGATCCATTGTGAATAGAATGTATCCACTTTAAAGATCAAGACCTTGCTCTCCAGTTCCCTCTCAGATCACCACCTCCTGTCCTTCTACCTTTCCCTTTCCCTAATGCTCACTGACTCTAATCTCTGTGCAGATCTTTGTGATTTACAGGCTTTCAAAATTCACCTAACTCTAGCAAACAATCCTGTTCCTTCAAAATGTGTTTGCCACCTCCCTTTCTCTTCCTCACAGCCCCTTATCTTTGATTAGACAATTAAGAGTTTCTTCAGCACAATTATTTTATCCTTACACTCAATTATCCTCAAGTCCCTATGGGTTTTCTATGAAACATTTACAAGTATGACCATACATAATAAGACAGTATGTTTAATTCTGCATCAAGGTAGCATGATTTTCTAGATAGTTGCAAACAACCCCTCACATCATTATTAGCCAACAAAATAAACAAGAAAAAGCTAAGAAGTTTTTTATTGCATACCACCACAACCCTACTAGTTACGTGTGGGATAACTGTTTTATATTTGGTGCGTTATATGTACACATGTTGGTGGATGGGAATCATGAGGGTGTTGGGTGAATGGATCTGAGCAAAGACTGGATAAAATTTTCAGGATAAACTGGTGGTCTAGCAAAGATAACATTTCTGCCTTTTCTCTCTCAAGTATTTTCCCCAACTAATTATTCTCTTTTCTCCTCTTAAAAGCTATGCTTTCGGAACCAGAGTAAAACTCTGCTTTTTGTGTCACCACAACACAAAAAGGATAGACATCAAATTGGCAGAATGAGAAGATTGACTCCCAGGGGAGGAAAAGAAGTGATTAATACCTCATATAATCTCTTCCATTCTATATTTATGAAGAAGCTATCTTTTTATTATTGGACTTTAGCTCATCAGTGCTAATATGTTTGTTGTCCCAAAATGCAAATATCTGATACACACCATTTACCTGTGTATTATAATGTAATAACACAAATGCAGAAAGAAGTGATCTATGAAATTCTAGCAAAACAGACTCTGTCCACTCCTGTAAACTACAGATGCTATATCCCTTTCCTTGAACCTTTTGGGTCTCAAGAATGTAAAATATTATTTTTTTAAAATTGAAGAGGAAATGCTGGGAATCAAGTAGTTCACCTACACTTTCCACAGAGGGAAATAATGAAAAATATTTCAATAACATCACAAAGGGCAAAGAATTTACAATAAAGAATAAACCTTTTAGCAGCTAAAAAGATAATAACTGATGAAGATGAAAACTCTTGAACTATTACTTATTGCCAGAGAATCCATTCTCAGGAGATATACATGTAACTGTTAGCATGGGCTACTGGCCAAAACTTAAGTGGACTTTTTGATATGATGAACTTTTTATTGCAGTGACATGTTTAAGAGGGATTTGACCTGTACATGCCCCAGGAATTCTTTACCAGAATGTAACTCAATTTGACAAGGTATTTAGATGTACAGGTATAGTTTAAATAAGAATATATTCAAACATCAGAGTTCTTCTAAAATTAGAACCACTAAAAGAAACAATTATTTAAACTCAAAAACTAAGTACAGAAATGTATTTAATAATGCTATTGCTAAAGTAATAATTATTTTAAATACACATTAGTTATTAGATAATATAATTTCAAGATCTGCTTCTTGGCACAAATGTTATTTGAAAACATATTTTGGTATATGTTTTGTATATTTGCTTTTCAGTTACTTATGAAATGAGCCCCAGGATATTTAATTCTCTGATCTTATAGTTATAACTTTCAATGTAACAAGAAAAAGGTATTTCAAATAGAATTCCTTTAATATTGTGATGAAGATTCTCATAAGATCTAGCGATAAGTAGTATGAGAAATATGAATGTGATCTAGCTGAGCAGTAAAATCAATGAAATGCTTATGTGGTATCATAAATAATATGCAAGACTTTGCCATAGGTGTTTTTGTTTGTTTGTTTGTTTAGCCTTGAGAAGAAATGTGATGCGTTTTTATTTATAAGTGTGGATGAGTCCTCAGTTTATTTACGACCCAAATCATATAAACCATCCTAAAATAAGCATGCAAAATACAATTGTCATGTCTTGAACAAGTTCTCATGTTACTCAATTGCAAATTGTTATCTATCATAAAATTGACAACAGACTTTTCATCTGGTTAAAACTATTCCAGCCATAAAATCAGGATCAATATTTCATATATGAAATTGACTCTTTCTAGTCTCATCACTCTTACGTTTTGCCAATATGGGAGATGGTGGAAGATCACCATTTTCTGATATTAATCTCCTTTAAAAAAATAAGTTTAATAATAATCATTAGTGCTATTAGCTAAATATGTCCAATTTTTCACTTTTAGGTACATAACAGGATTGTCTCCCTTCTCTTGGAGTTCTCTTCTCTTGTAATCAAATTTGGCCTTGTTAACTTGTTTTGGGCAATAAAATGTAGAAAGTGTTGTTAGTTACCGCAAGATGAAGCTTTTAAACACATGACTAATTCCCTCTTCCTGTCTGACATAACACTGGGCAACTATAAAAGCACTAACTGCACCATCAGTCTGGGCCCTTTACCAACCACAATGAACAAGGACGACTGCCAACCATGGTAGACATAAAGGATGACTGAGAACAAATCTTCATTATTTTAAGTCATCAAAACTTTAGGGGTTTAATGCCACATCATACACTAATGTATTCTGATGTGTAAGAATAGGAAAATCAATTTGGTGGTCTGATGCTGAACAGCCATCTAAAATTTGCACACATAATCATAATGAAATATTACTTCAGAGTCTATATTCTTTATATTGATTCATTCATTCAGGAAATACTAAGAGGATAAAAATGATATTGTGAAGTTTGCTAGACCTGAATGTGTAGAGATGGATTGGATATGATCTTTGAACTCAGTAATCTTGTATTCTAATATGGATATCTAACATGTGATTAGGATAAATAATAGAGAATCTATCTCTTAGTAATAAACAATAGTCTGGCTTTGTAATTAATCTAGTATTTCACAGGAAGCATCACTATAAGAACAGTGCCTATACAAATAAAACTACACAGCAAAGAATGAAATTATAAAAAAGCTTATAATATACTGAAAAATCTCACTACAGCTGAAGTATATGTCTATACCTAATCAGAGCACGAACATACAGAGGAAAGGAGGAATTTCCAGTTTACTTTTGCATCACTTTTTACTTATTTTGATTTGAGTTTTCAAATCAACAATATAATATATTTGGAGGTTGTGGTAGGCATTATCTAGGTTATTCAAATATATTGAGACAAAATTTTGGGAAATTTGAGGGGTCTCAAATACAAATTCTTTTTATATTCTAGATATTAGTCCTTTGAGAAAGAGGTGGTAAAATTTTTTTCCCACTTTGTAGGTTGTCTCTTCTCTCTATTTGTGGTTTCTTTTGCCGTGCAAAAGGTTTTTAATATGATGTTATCCCAGTTGTTGATTATTTGTAATATTTTCTGTGCCATTGGGGTTTTGTTCATAAAGTCTTTGCCTATGCATATATCTTCAAAGTTTTACCTATTCTATCTTCTGGCAGACTGTTTGTGTTTTTATATTTAGATCTTTGGTTCTTTAACCCAAAGGGTAAATAAGGTCTGAAATGGAGGACAGATGTGGAGAAGTAGGAAAAAAATGTTCAAATGGAAAGGGAAACGATGGAAGGAGTGGAGTGATAGGGACAAAGTAATAGGGATAAAAAATTTTAAAAGAATGAAAGAAAAATAATAGAAACAAAGTTTTGTAAATGGAGAGGAAAAGAAGGATTGAAGGGAAGGAAGGAGAATGGGGAAAAATTAAGATAGATTACGTACAGGTACAAATCCCCTGTGATGAATGTTATCATTATGTATTTCAAAAATCTACCAGTAAAATTAAATAAGAAAAAAATTGGCAAAATATTTCAAATGCACATTTTCCCTTAACTTATTTCAAATTCAGAAGAATATGGATATGTTTGTGTGAACAACACAATATTTCAATTTATTGAATATTTCAAATCATATATTTTACATTTCATACAACTATGAGACGGGAATATAAAATTCGATATAAAACTTTTAACAAAATATTCATTACCCTATGTTGCCACTAGCAATGTAGATGTAGAAAACTTTCACAATACCCTGTCTTAGTTTCAAATTTGCATAAAAAAGGTATTACCAAAAAGAGTTGTAATATATTCACCAGTTAGCTTCATTATATTTGAATTTTTTCTTTCCTTTTATTCAAACTATTTTTAGTATATAAACTAATATATAGTAGGAGTTATCTTCTTTGCATCTCCTCACACGTGCAAAGCCCTCAGGCACATCATCTGTTGGTGTTCTATGCTTGCAGACAAAAGTATGTTAGTTTGCTTCAACTCTTGCTCTTTCTAAAAACCAACTGAAATATACACAGAAGAGTCCGTTCCAAGGCCAACCAATGGCATCAATTTGGGTTTACTTTTTATTTTGTAAAAATTGTAAGTTGGGTTATTTTATGTTTTAGAACAATAGAAAAGTTTAGAACACTTTATTTCACAGATATATACATACTGTAGAGGCACAGTTTGAATCACACTTACAATAAAGATCTGCCAACTTCCACTTGCTCAGCAATCACAGAAATATGTTATAAACTCTCCCACATGTAATATTAAACACTACATTTTGAAGAACTTTATGATTGCAAATTTTCTTTATGTCTGAATAAGATATTTTAATTTCTCTTTGTTACTTTCACTTAAAACTGCTTTTCGTATATCCTAGTCCTTATGTCTGACTCTGCAATGACCATTGGTGATCTACAACTGTTGATATATCCTGATTCCTTTTATATGTGATTCACTTACTCTTGCCTACTGAACTTTCCTAAAATACTTCATTTTTCTACCTATCATATTCATTTGGTCCATTTGCCTCATTTAATGTACTTCCTAAAAGTCTTCATTACTAAGAGCATTTTATAATTAGTCTTGGACTCTTGACTAACATTTGTTTAAAATAGCAATCTGTTTGCTAATGCAATATATTTTTTTTGGACCAGAAATCTAACTCAGGACCTTGCGCTTGTGAGGCAGGCATGGTGCCACTGAGCTAAATCCCCAGCCTGTTAATGCAGTATTTCTGAAGCTCCAGTTTGCAGAAAAAGCATTGATTTTTTTTAAAGAAATGCCAATTCTACAAACTTAATAAGCTTCCAAGTGAAGACAGTGGTGTTGAATCAAGACCACAATTTGAATTTAAAGGTGTTAATCCCTAAACATTTTATATCATCTGGGAATAATATCATTAATTTTGAAAGTATTTACTGACCATTAACTCAATGGAGGTATCAAGAATTTCACTGCAGCATGTATAGCAATTAACTGATGAAGAAAAATTAATTAATTAATTAATCCAGGCTGTTGAAATTGTGGAATTCATATTTCAGTGGAGGAAACAATAAAAATTATAATATAATATGAGTATCAATAAATGTTAGCAATATAAGTATTTTAAAATGTTGAGTAATAAAAAAAATTTAAAAAGATGTTCTTTACCACAGAATAAGTGGTAATGATCTAGTTCACATGTGATATTGAGGGAAGGAGAAACTTTCTGAGAAATTAGCACCTGAGGAGTAAATTGAGGAAAGCACAAGGTACCAGTCATGGAAATATGTGGAAGAAAACAGCCTCCAGAGGAACTAATCAATACCAAGTTGTGTCAAGCAACTTCTGGAAAATGTAAAGTATGAAAAGGAGATGAAAACAGCTAGAGCATGGTAAGCCTTGGAAGGCTGGAGGCAGAATCTGAAGGGCTCCTTTAGTTTTGAATGTATTTTTTAATTATTTTGTATTTTTTCCATTAAGTTTATTGGTACATTTAAGGTATACAATACAGTTACACTCATCATAGGGATCTTGTACCTGTACATGATGTATCCTGGTTCTTATTTTTTTCCCCATTCCCCTGAACTCCCTTCATTCCCTCTACTCTTCTCTATTTACAAAGACTTTGTTTCCATTTTTTTCTTTTCTCATATTTTTTCTTTTCCCTTCTTTCCTTTCCCCTATTCCTCCTACTTCCCCTACTCCTTCAGACATTTTCTTCCTATTTCACAGTATCAGTTACACATTTTGATCCTTATTATATAATTTCATTAAAGTGGTATTTATTTAAGTCAAAAATAAGATCCTTATTTCATGAAGAACATACTGAAGAGGAATAAAATGTAAGAGTGAAAAATACTGAGAAAACAGACTTAGGTAGAGAGTAGTACAGATAAAAGTGAGCGGGAATCATTGAACACAGAGGCAGTGAGAAAATTGGAGATAAATTTCTGAGGTAGGATAGACTTCTAATGAGAAGAAGAGGAAAATAACAATAGAGTTCATCTGTGTATTTAAAAAAAAAACAAGTGGCTAACAGCACTATCTACTACTTGTGTATAGCATGGAATTGGAACAACTTTAAAGAAAAAGAAATAATTTCTATTGTGCATACCTAGAGATGGTAAGTACTTATACTAGTCCTCAGCTCAAGGACTGGCCCAATGTATGAGTTAAAAATCATTAACTATGAAGCTAAATATTTCACCTAGGGAGAGAAGATAGAATCGCCGAGATGATCCAATTTTGGGGTATTTAATATTTCAATACCCGGAGACATTTAAGATATCTCCTGTAGAGAACACCTACATAAAGAAAACACAGTAGTATTAAAGAAAATAAAAGGAAATCCAAAAGAGGAGAGTTTCCAGCAATGAATAGGAACTAATTGAGGAGAAAGACTAAAACACATAAGGATGCGTGTATTGGATTAGGAAGCATGAAACAATATCATTGAAAAAATATTAAAAGAAGCCAAACTGACAAAGATTAATTATTCATTGACTTTTTTACTCACAAAACACACATTTTTCTGTACCAGACATATGCCAGGTATTACACTAGATGTACAGAATTTTTTGGTGAACAGACACAATCCCTATTTATTTATTTGAAGGAGGTATACCTGTTAGTTTCTGTTGCTGTGATAAAATCTCTAAAAAAAATTTTAAAGAAAGATGTGTTTTGGCTAATGGTTTCAGAGATTTCAGTTCATGGTTGGCTATTTTCACTGTTTCTTAGCTTGGGGTGAGGTAGAGCATTCCAGTGAGGAACAAGTGGTAAAACAAATATAGTCACCTCATGCTGGCAGAGAAGCAGAGTAAGAGAGAAAAAAGAGGCCTAGGAACAAAATATGCCCTTCCATGCCTGTATCAACAGTGACCTTCTTCATCCAATTAGAACTTACCGACTCACAAACATTTAATCCATTGATAGTATTAAATTCCTTGATCCAACCACTTCTCCAAAGCAAATGAGCTGGCAAACACCCTGCAGCACAAGGCCTGTGGGGACATTTTAGATCTAAACAATAATAGCACGATTAAAAAAAGAAATCTTAACAAAAGTAGGAATGACCTCACCACTATGGAGAAACCATTAACTTTGGGGATACAGTGAGAAAAAATTAAAATTATTTTAGAACAAAATATAAGAGATGATCAAGAATTATATCACATAAGTGTTCAAAGGGCATTCATTGTGAAAGAATTTCATTTTATTCCACATGTAAGAGGATTCTAAGGAATTGTACCCTATCTCCTACAGATGTAATGCTATTTGATTTTGTTTTGAAGAAAGGTGAGATGAAGACATTGAAAACATAAATGTAGTCAAATTCATTAAAGGTGTTGTTATGTGCAAGTATAGTAAGAACAATTATTTAGTGCTTATCATGTGCCAGCTACTGTCTTAAGTACTTCACGTATAATTTATTAAATATTCATAATAACTCATTGATGTTGAAGCTTTGTATCATGAAGAATACCTACATGAAGAAAACAATATATGAATAAAAAAGAGTAAAGAATGAATTCACTAGGCCAAAAGAGGCAAGTTTTAAGGAGTAAGTTGTGGAACAATTTGAGAAAAGGAATGCCAAGTACAGAAAGATGTATTTATTGGATTAAGAAACATAGAGCAGATGGGGAAATTTTCTTTGCTTGAAGGTTGAGGAATTAAGTGATATAGTCTTATTTGTTTGTTTTTGGTTTTGTTTCTTGATAGGCTAGAGGTATAACTTTTTTTACTAAGGGAAAAACAAAAAATATGGACAGACAAGCAGGTAGATTTATTCATTTAAGGGAAGATATTACTTTTCTGATCACAGATATTTGCAAGATATTTCATCAGCTGGGGAAAAAGTAGAGGGTCAAGATAAAAAGTGAATGGGATGAATAACTGATAATTTGAAATAGGAAAAGGTCCCAAGGTATATGGGTGGTGGGAAAGGAAGTGGAAAGGGAAGAAGGGAATGGAAAAATTATGAGAAAAGAAAAAAAAATCAAAAGAAAATCTATGTAAATAGGGAAGGGTGGAGGGGGTGAAGGCTGCACGGGTAATGGGGGAAAAAAATAAGAACTAAGATACATCATGTACAGGTACAAGCACCCAATGATAAATCTAAACATATTGTATACCTAAAATGTACTAATGAAAGAATTTTTAAAAAATAGTTTTTTAGGTATAGCAAAAAAAAAAAGGAAAGAAAATTGAATGGGATGGCTATATTCTAGGAAATATTAGAAAACATGAAGGAAAAATTATCTTTGCTCAAAATGATTCTTTTATATTTAGATCTAGAATCTGTATAATTTAGAGGTTTTTTCTCATATGATATAAAGTTGGGCTTAATATGCAATATTTTTATATGGAAATACTATTAAGCTTGCACCATTTATTGTACCTTTGCCACTATACTACTGTATAGTCATGTCAATCATAAGTTGATTTTATGTGTGTGGACTTATTTGTGGACTTTCTTCTCTATTGGTGAGTTGAGAACCATTGTTTTTCATCAAGATTTAATTATATGTAAGGCAAACAAATAATTTCTGTTGGTATAATCTGTGGGGTGCCAGGGATTTTGAAAATGAATTCCATTATCTACATATAAAATATAATATCTACTTATTATCTCTCCAAAGAGCACGTAATGTAGAGAGCAACTACTGGTATGACAGAATTGATCCAAAAAAATATTTTGCTGTCAAAAGAAATAAGTAAAAATCTTCAATTACATAAATAACTAAGATTACTGGTTCTTAATGATCCCATTGTAAATATACAAACTAAAAAAATGTTTTAGAGAGGTCATCAGACAAAATATTAATTAAATCATCAAATTTCTGGGTTTAAAGATATAAGAAAATAATAAATTATGACAAATTTTACAGAAAACTTTCCATACAAAACTCACCTCCTTTTTTATTTTTAGCCCATGGAACAATAAGAATAATCTTTTATCATTCTCTCACTGGAACTATATCAAATATTATTTGGGTAATTTTGATCACAATAAAAATGAATTTTTTAACAACTTACTTACATTATGATAGAGACTTGTAGTGCCAAATAATATAATCTTTGAATGCAAAGTATTTCTCTTCATATGCACATTTTATCTCACTTTTGTTTTAACTTCATAATTTGCTCTATAAATGATATTGCATTAAAGATTGGAATGAAACCTCAAAGATAAAACCCTATAGAGTCAAATAAAGTCTATTGTGAACAGTTTTTATTTAGAAGAGAGTGAATTGTAAACACAGTTACAACAAATTTTAGTTCAAAACTCATGATTTTATTAACAAACTTTTAGTTGAGATAGATGGAATCATTTGACAAGATGCAGACTTGTTTCCTGTTTCATCTGTCTCACTAGAGAGTGGGTTTAAAGGGATGTGGACTTCATGAGGATCTTTCACCTCATCTCAATATTCAGCCCCCAAGGAAATAGAGCTTCTTCTATATTCTCTTTTATATTATTGTTCTCTCTATTTCCAAATAGTAGTAGAAAACTTCCCTCCTCCATCATCAATTTTAAAATACTAACTAGTTTTATGCATGATCCTAATTTCATTCTGGGCAAAATGTTTCTTTTGAATATACTTTTGTTTTGAAATGAAATGAATCCTCACAATATGTCTCAATATAAAATGAAAACTTACATTTGGTTTATCTTTACAGACCAAATTTCATTCTTCTAAATTCAGAGACTATTTTCTGAATTTATTTAAAACACGTTCTAGTTCTATATGTTTCTACTATATCAATATTTTAAGACTGAATTTAGATTTTATGTTAGAAAAGGAAAGAAGATAAAGAAAAGAATATGGAAAATCTATCATCTATTTCCTGTCCACATAGGATGTCTTTTATTTCTGTCTTTGCAATAAGCTCCACTGCAGATATTCTAAACAATATTGTGAATCAAAAGCATGAAAAAGGAGATTATATTACCGACTGACTTGACTTCTTGAGGTCACTTGATTTCTGTTTTCATGAATGAAGAATTGAGAATTAAGAACCATTCTTTCCAAGCCCAGATACAAATTCCATGCCTTTATCCAATCACTTCAATTGGAACATAGTTTTTACTAAATCAAATTTTCAAGTTTCCTAATGTACTGGAAAAGCTTATTTTTGCTAGTATGAGAAAGATTGTAAAATTCAAATCTCTCTCTCTCTCTCTCTCTCTCTCTCTCTCTGACTCATAAGTAGGATATGCATTTAAATTCCATAATCTAGATAAAAGACCACTGTAATGTGTCAACTGGGTAGGATGTCCAATAGTTTCCTCAAACATCAGCATCAGTCTTGATGTTGGTCTAAAGATATTTTTATATATAATTAACATCTGAATCAATAGACTGAATACAGTAGATTGCCTTCCATAATGTGGGTGGTTCTCATCCAATCAATTGAAAGCCTCAGCAGCAAAAGCTGAGGTTTTTTTGAAGAAGGAACTGATTTCATGATACATCATATGAAGCCTGCTTGCATTTTCAGCCAACTGTGCTGCAAAATGCAGAATCACTGTAAATTCACACTGTCTAAACTTCCAGCCTGCACCTTCCCCTGCAAATTTTACATTTGCCAGCACCCTTGATTATGTGAGCCAATTATTTTGAATAAATCTATAGAGCTTATACATATATATGTATATCTGTCTCAATATCTCTGTAATATAAGAGAACCAAGGAAGCGTGTGGTAAAAGTTTGTTTACTGTGGAAGTTCACAGAATCCAGTGGCAGGTGGAGGCGAGGTGGCACTGGCACATATAAGTTCCATGTTCCAAAGGCAAAAATATATGAAGTCCGAGAGCAGAAGAAGGATGCCCCAGTTCAGGAAGACAAGGAGAGAGTGAATTTACCTTTTTGTTCTATCAAGACTCTCAGCAGATTTGATGGAACAAGGTGGATCATCGTCAGTCCATTGGTTGAACTGCCAATCTCTTCTAGAAACCCCTTCACAAACATAAGCAAAAATATTCCCTTTCCATCTAGCTGAGCACCTGTTAACCTTCTCCACTTCAAACCTAAAAGTAAAAGAATAATGTGGAATTAACCAAGAGAAACTGAACATGGTTAAAATCTCTGCTAGCCAAAAAGCTTCCAAAAACCTAGGGAGGTTTAGTTGGGCATGGTGGTACAGGTCTGTAATCCAGCACTCTGAGAATGTGAAGGAAGAGGATTGGAAATTTAAACCTAACCTAGACTATTTAGTGACTTTTTGATACTCTGTCTCAAATGATAAAGAAAAAAATGGTTGTGTATGTAGTTCAATGCAAAGGCTCTGGGCTCAGTTCCCAAGTCTGGAAAAAA
>NW_004624874.1:4119206-4139308 GCF_000247695.1 Heterocephalus glaber
GTAAAAGCAGCAAATAAACATATGAAAAAATGTTCAACATCACTGGTCATTTGAGAGATGCAGATGAAAACAACCCTGAGATTCCACCTCACCCCACAAAGAATAGCTGCTATCAAGAAATCAACCAATAACAAATGCTGGCGGGGGCATAGAGAGAAAGGAACCCTTCTCCATTGTTGGCGGGAGTGCAGACTGGTGCTACCACTATGGAAATCAGTGTGGAGATACCTCAAAGAACTAGGGCTGAAGGTCCCATTTGACCCAGGTAATCCCTTGCTAGGTATTTTCCCAAAAGAATCAAAGGAATCATACCACAGAGATATATGTGCACCCATTTTTATAGCGGCACAGTTTGTAATAACTAAAGCTTGGAAACAGCCCAAGTGCACATTAACTGGAAACTGGATAAAGAAGATGTGTTCTTTTTATAAAATGGAGTACTACTCAGCCATAAAGAACAAGAAACTAGAGTCATTTATAGCTAAATGACTATAGCTGATGCATATTGAGGCCATACTCTTTAGTGAGATAAATAGGACACACATGTGTAAATACCAAATAGTTTCTCTAGTGTGAGAAACTGAGAGTGTAAATAAGGATTAAAAGGATTAATAACTAACAATTGATACTTTGCAATAGGAAAAGCTCCAAAGAGGTAGGGGTGGTGGGAGGAGATGGAGAAAGGAAAGAATGGAAAGGAAAAATTATGAGAAAAGGAAAAAAATGGAAATGATGTCTATGTAAATAGGGAAGGTTTAGGGGTGAAGAGCACACAGGTAATGGGGAAAAAATAAGAATCAAGATACATCATGTACAGGTACAAGCACCCAATGATAAATGTAAAGGTATTGTATACCTAAAGTGTACCAATAAAAGAATTTAAGCAAAAAAATTAAAACAATAAGAACAATATTATTGCAATGCTTTAAAAAAATAACTTCTTGAGCTTCATCCTGTATAATGTCTCTGGTTTCATCTTTTCTCATTCTGTTTTTTGCTATCTCCAATTGCATTTGGATTTGTTTGACTTATCAAGTGAACACTGCTCCCTTCTAATATTTTGCCACTAACCTACACACACACACACACACACACACACACACATACACACACACACACACACACACGGTGCTTTTCAATGAGATAAATTCTGCCATTAATTTCAAAATCATCTCTTTCATAGGATGCTTCCTTAATTTGCACAGTAGTTTAATAATGACTATATATATTTCTTCATCCTCTGAACATAATTTTTTAGTATTTGTTACAGTTTTTATAGCTGAACTTGTCATATCCTTCTTGCCATGGGCAGGTAAGCTACATAGAAGAAAAGTTGACTCTCAGTACCTGTGCCTGCCCATGGCTTTGGTATGGTACATACACAGTAAATACTTAATTCTCTCTGAATAGATGAATGAGCTTTTGAATACAGATATGAATATATCACAATTGCAGTTTCAAGAAAACAATACTCAGACTAATTGGAATTGTCACAAGGACTACAGAAATTATCAAATTGTTGATAAGAATTTCTTGCAGAACCAGAATGAAACTAATAAAACTTATGGCTTCTGGTTTATTAAGATCAGCTTGGTCCTTGTAATTCAGTGAGAAATTCCTACTGGAGAGAAAGATTTTCTAAATGTCAACTACAAACAAATCGCAAAGCTATATGAATTTCAAGATGAAACTTTGCAGTAATGCTAAACAGATGTGGCTGTATAAGGGTTATACAAAGTTTTCCAAAGGCCAAAACACATTTCCTCTTCAATATACAATACTGTATCCTGGAATACCATATTCAAAGTACTTAAGCCTAGAATTAGGTTACACCTCCAAAAAATTGTGACATTGAGCAGGCTAAGTGATTAAAAATAGAAGCCAAGGAGAGTGTTTTTGTTCTGTGGCAGGATTTTTTTCATTTAAGATATAATAAACGTCAATTATAGAATGTTCCATATAAAGAAGTATGAAGAGTTCAGCCATCTAAAAAATAGTATTACTGCCCTAAAAGGCCATAGAAAATGTGCAATTCCTGCTCTTAGACCAATGTGTTCTTTATTAGTAAGAAAAGCACACACTTAGCAAAAATTATATATATATATAAATCCATTAAAATATATTTACATATATATCTAAATTATCATTGTGAATTAAATATCTGTATACACACATGGTTTGGATCTAGAATGTCCCACAAATAGCCATCCTTTAAGGGCTTGATCTGCATTCTATAGTGCTCTTGGGACTGGGGAGAGCCTTTAGGAGCTGAGACTTAATCCATAAGGGTAGGAGCCTTAATCTATTAATGCTTTTCTCTTGAAAGTGATTTTAGGACCCTGGTCTACACCTCTTGTTCATTCTTTCCTGGCTATGAGGTATGGTCCTGCAAGATATACTACCTTGCTACGTGCCCTGAACTAAAACTCAAAACTATAAGCCAAATAAACTTTTCCTTATTTTAATTTGATTATCTCAGGTGTTTTGGTACAGAAAAAAGAAGTCTCATACAATTTACATTAAATCGCTATTTTTAAGTTACATGTATTTCATAAACACAAACTATTCACACAGGAAGTTCATGATATCAAGGATTAGGAAAAAGAATTATCTAAATATTTAATAAGGGTAAAAGACTGGTGAATTTATATACACACTTTTGAATATTTACATACCAAGTCAATCTTATTTAATTCTCCCAATAGCTCTATGATATTTCACAAATAAATAATATGAGGCATGGAGAGTTTGAGTAACTAATATAGTTACTAATAAACCCATAACTACTTTATATACAATTTATATACAATTTATATACAGTATATAGATATATACTTATATACTATATAGATAGTGTAAGTATATAAGCAAAGTACTTATATTTTAAATAATATATGTATATATTACATATATATGTATTCATGTGTATAAATGCACATACTTTAATCAGCTCTTTGTTAATATAATGAAATATCTAACACTGGCTCTTTTGAGTTCAGTCAAAATGTCACAATGCAGACTTTGGTAGGGCAGGGGCAACACCTCATCTGCAATATCCTCAGGCACTGTTGAATTAGAGAGGAATACCACTTAATAGTTTTACAGTAATTTCCCTGGGCATTTGGTGAAACATACCTTGGGGTCTGCATCTGTTTCCTCACCCCTTCTTCTCTGGAACTCTTCTGCTACTCTGCTCCCCAGTTGCTATGGCTGTCATGAGCTAAGAAGCTCTGTACCACAAAACACATTCATCATGATATGTCTGCCATGCATCCAGCTGACCATGGACTGAGTCTCCTTAAAACATGAGCCAATTTAAACCTCTTCCCCTTTATGTAGTAGATGTTGAATAATATGTCCAGATGTGAGAAAGCTGGTTAATACCAAAAATTGTTCAAAGAGCAGGGTTGCTACTGTGACTATACCTAACTATGTGGTTTAGAATCCCTCCCCCAAGTGGGACATTTTATTTATATATTTATTGGTACATTTTAGGTATACAATACATTTACATTTATCATTGGGTGTTTGTACCTGTAGAACTGGTTTCCAGGAGGAGTTTGGAAAAGTTGGAGATTTGGGATAGAGAAGCCCTAAAATCCTCTAAGAAGAGTCTGATGAATGATTCTGGTAGAAGCTCAGAGGACTGGAATGCTGAAAGGAAGGCAAACAGGAAAGGCCAGGAGGTTTTCACTGGGAACAAGGACCCCACTGATAGTTGAACTGGAGGCCATGGTTGTTATATTTTCTTATATTGTAACAGAAAATTTGTCTATTTTTGCCTTTTTCCTGAGACTCTGGAGATACTGAGTTTAAGGGCAGTGGACTAATTGATCTAATGGATAAAATTTCAAAGCAATAAAACATTCAGCATTTTTGAGCCAGATTTATAGTGTGAATTTAAGAGAAAAAACCCAAAGCAAAATATTTTTAATTTTATTTATTGGTATATTTTAGGTATACAATATAATGACATTCATCATTGGAAATTTCTACCTTTATATAATCTCTCTTGGTTCTTATTTTTCCCCCTTCCCCTGGCCTCCCTTCAACCCCACCATCCCTCCCTATCTACCAAGACTTTGTTTCCATTTTTCCATTTTCTCATATTAATTCCATTCCCTTCTTTCCTTTCCCCTATCCCTCCCACTTCTCCTTCCCCTTTCCCCTTTTTCTTCCTATTTCACATTATCTATCATACCTTTTAGTCCTTATTTACACTTTCAGTTTCTCACACTAAAGAAACTATGCAGCATTTACACACGTGTCCTGTTTATTTCACTTAAGAGTATCACCTCAAAGCAAAACAAAACACACAAAGCAAAACATTTGAAAAACTTAAATTTTGGCCCAGATGGAATTGTGTGTAAACCTTGGCCAATGGAGATGTGGTTGTTGGAGAGGCTAGTGTCATTAAAAAGGAACTAAGTATAGGGATATTAAGAAAGATGCTGGGCCAGGGATTCAGCTCAGTGGCACTGCACCTGCCTTGCAAGGTTAAGGTCCTGAGTTTTATTTCTGGTACAAACAAAAAAAGATGCTTTGAGGTCATCTCAGGAATTGACAAGATTCCACTCATCAGACTCAGTGGTACAAAAGTACAAACCTTCTATTTGAGGAAAAAGCCCCGGGACCACCTGCTCAAAAAAGGCCACCTAGGGAATTGGTTCTCCAGAATTCATATCACCATGGTTAACCACCAGGCACTCTGAAGCTGCTGCAGCCATTGTCCATGTGGTGTGGCTACTGTTCAGAATCACAGGAGGCCTTGATGTCATCCTTATGAAGCTACTTTTTATCATGCTCAACCATTCATTCACTCATGGGCCACTGAAGCCACTGTCCAATGGGATGCTATTGCTTTTGCTGGCAGCAGATTTTGGCATCATTATTCATGCAATGGTCATTTTATTGGAATGTAGAATGCAAGAATTTTAGGGTCAGGGAGGTTTGTTCAAAGGACGGCCTGACAAGCAAGGCAATGATTTCCTGAGATGGCAGTTATAAATCTGCAGGAATGAGGCCAAAGGTACCTTGGAGACACCAGAAAGTTGTAGATGCCAGAAATGTGAAATATATTCCAAGGAAACCTGCAGGTCAGAGTGGTGCCAGCCCAAGAGATAATCCATGGGAGCTGCAATCAGCAAGATTAACATTTTACCACCATGTGCCCTGGATGCTGGATATAAACTTACAGGATTTTATATTTTCCCTTCTGAATTTTGATTTTGCTGTGGTTCAATTCTTTTCTATTTCCTATTCTTCCCTTTTGGAATGGGAATGTTTACCCTGTACCATTTTCCCTTAGTATTATGTAATTTTTTTTTTTTTTTACCTTAACATAGGTGCACAGCTAAGAGTTTGCCTTAAGTCTCAGAAGGTTCTTGGACTTGTCCTTTTTTAGGAAAATATAAAAGAAAATTTCATAATTAGATAAGAGAATACCAATAGTTATTGCAGTATATGGTTATCATCACTGTAATTACTAAGAGAATAAGACATAAGCCAAAAAGATTCTTACAAAAAAGAAATAGATAATAACACAAATATTTCAACTTTTGAAAATTGCTGGAATTGTTGAAACTCTGGGAATGTAATGATCGTGTTGTACATAAATTAGTTATATTATTTTAGGTAGAATATGATACTTGCTATTGTCTTTATTTGGAGACTAAGTAGAGGAGATGTGTTTGAGTATGAAACTAACAAGGGGTGGGATATGGTGATTAGGATACAGTGATAATTTGATTGGTTTGGGGATTCTCCTGGGGAACTAGTACTCCATAGAACACTCTTCTGGATGTGTCATAGAGGGCTGGCCTTGGGACTTATATCTCCTTCATTTCTCTTTCTTTTGGGCACTATTTACTGCTCTGCTTCCCTGCCACCATGAATAAGCCACTTTGTTTCATCATGCCTATTATGCTTTGTATTTGGATGTTCCCCCAAAGCCTCATGGGCTCATAGGTGAGTTTTTTCAAAGATAGATGGATCTATGGCATGTGATACTGGGGTTAAGGGTTCATGATATTAAGTTAGTTCACTGATTTGAATTAGCATAATTATGGGTGGGGATAATGGAAGCCCAATCTTGGGTGTGGGTGGCACTAATCAATAGGCTTATAGCCTGGGAGGAATATACAGGGGGATAGGAAAGAAGGCTTACTGCTGCTACTTGCTGTTCATTGCTTTCTAATTGCCACTCCATGGACTCTTGTTCCCCTGCTATGCCCTCTGGCACATTTCCCTGCATTGGAATTGGCCAAATATGTACTGAAACCTCTATAACCTGTGAGCTGAAGTGAGCTGAAATTAAACTTTTCTCCTTTAACTTTGGGTGTTGGGTATTGTGTCTCAGCAATGAGAAAAGTAACTAAGACAAAGCCCTTCCACCATGACATTTCTCCCTTTCAGGCAGCCTAAATCTCCTTAAATCATGAGCCAAATTAAACCTCTCCTCCTTTAAGTTGTATGTGTCAGGTATTCTAGGTGTCAGATATGTGGGAGAACTGACTAATACAGGTACAGGGAGTAATGGCAGGAAACCTGCAGCAGCAAGCAAGTGATTACATCTGTTTCCAGAAGTACAGAATGCTGAATGAGACCAGGCACCTTTAATAAGAACCCTTTGATGGGAACTTAAGACATCTCATGAGGACAATTTCTAAGAGAATATTTCTAGTGACTTAATGACCTCCTGCTAGGCCTTACCTCTTAAAGGGTTCCACCACCTTCAATTACCACCTTTGAGACCAAGCCTCTACCTACATGAATAATTGAGGTGAAATAATTAAACCATACCCAAAATATAGCAATATATGCCCAGATACTTGTTGGAGATATGCCAAAGTTTAGTTTGCCTCTGTCTGATGAAGATACAGTATATTACTGCTTTTTATTTTTTCTATTATATTTTTTCTTGTATTTTATTTTTTTATTTTCATAACAAAGTGACTTGGAAATTCTGAAAAAAACTATAGAGAATGGAAGATTTGTTCATTTTTGAAGCTCAAACACCCAGAGATATGAGTAGCCTTTAGCTCAAAACAGAGAGTTTAATAATTCCACTTGAAGAACTGGGAAACAGTGGTAACATAAGATATGAGAGTAAATAAAACTTCAAGAAAAAAGTGACTAGAAAATAGTAAAAATTACAGATTCTGACCTATTTCTGTTGTTACTGGATACATGTTGCCATCCCAGTCCATGTCTCAAATACATAGACAAACATACCCTGAAACTGAAATGTCCCTATTTAGTTAAATATCTAGTTTGTATTTTTTAACTGTCAGTCATTGAGATCAAAGATATTTTTATTCTCTAATTTATTCTATGACACTGAAAGAAAATATGCAGTTATCATAGGGTCATCATGTCTGATTATTCACTTCTTTCCATACAATATTGCTTTGATATTAAGTCAAGGAGACCCAATGTAAATGAGTTTATGTCTTTAAAGTTTAAATAAAGAGAGTATAAAATGTAGTGTCACCAAAAAGTAGTTGGAAAGATAAACACAGAGAAATAAATTCTAGAAAGTTTAATTTGATAAATTTAACAAGAAAAATCCATGATAACACATAATGTTTTATCTCCAAACCCAATATTCCAAATTTATCACTAAAAATTATATCCTCTCTTTAACCAACTAAAGAAATTGTATTCTTCACCAGATTAGGTACTTTCTATTTGCTCTAATACCATTTTATTTTTGAATATGACTAAATATTGATTCATCATTTTAAAGCAAGGGATAGGTCCTATTTTATTCTTATTTCCTTGATTACAGGTATATCGCTTTTCTTTAATATATCCTTTCTGATTGATAGATTTTGCTGAGTCTATCAGCATGGGCCTATGGCTTATATGGCAGACTACGTAGACGTTTGAGAATATAGTCAAGAGGTTGAAAAATCAATAGAAAACCAAGAACTTCCATTAGGAAATAAAGAAACAAAATGAAAACATTGCTAAGCTCTTTCTGAACTGAACTGGAGTCTAGAGGTCTAGCATCCTGGGAAATTACTTTCAGGTTTGTTTACCAAAGAGATTATTTTACTTTGGATGCTGTCAAGATGTAGTTTGTTTAGATTTTGTTTTGTTTTGTTTCTCCTTCAGGAGCAGTAGATAAGAGATTCACTTGAGTTCAGAATAAATGAAAGAAAATCTAAAAAGCTGGAAGTTTAGTAATTTCCCCATCTTCATTAAAGAGAAACATTGAAATGACTTTAGCTGAAATAAATATTTGTGAGTCTTGAATTTTCTATGTACAGTTGGAAGAATAAAGAAGACATGGGGCAAAAAATCTCTGTTCTTATTGAGTTGGCACATGCCTTGGCACATGCTGCTCATTTGTGTTACTTTTTGTTCTCTTTAAACACTCAAAAACTACATTTAAGTTCTTATGATGAAAGACTTATGTTAGCTTTTGTTTGCACATTGCACAACATGTTTACATTAGTGTCAGTTAGCATTAGTGCTGGGGGCAAGGTGTAGAGCTTTTCTCTTCATCCTGTATTCTGGCCTCTCTTGGACAATGTTCATGTCTTGTATCAGTCAGTCCATTCTCCCCAGTCCTTACCTGGACATCCTCAGTAATCCCCATTTGGCCCTTGACATAGCTAATGATATATCTTCTGCCACCAAAGAACTTGGAGGAAAATGGTGGCCCTTCCTCATGATTCCTGAGAAAGAAATATTTTAACCAACATATTGAAATCCTAGAGTCATTGGCTGTTTTTGTTAGTCTTCGCCAACAGCAGATAATTTTTTGACAATCTTAGCTATTTTTTATTTAGGTCAGATCCTAGTGCCTTTTCACCATGCACTCCATATTTGTGAGGATTAAGTTTTCTTACCCAAAACACCATGTCTTTTCCTAAGATATTTTATATTTGTATTTTTTCTACTGAAACCCCTTTCAAAGTTAACATTCTTATTAGTAACTATTTATCTACTTATTCCAGTTTCCTAAATATCTATTATAGTCATGGCTATTTTCAAAGATACATAGATATTAAAACATAAGGGCTAGGAGTTTAACTTGGTGCTGCCACTTGCCTCGCAAGCACAAGGTCCTGAATTCAATTCCCAGTATAAAAAAAAACTTTAACTTACTTTTTTTCCTTAATCTTAAACCTCATCCTCCTGTCAGGATGGTAAACTGTATGACATTCTCCTTACTCAGCTAAGTTAAACCACAGTGAAATTCAACTAATGTTAAGAGCATTTTCTCTGTTCCAAGATGGAGACACAGGAAATATAAGACACAAACTTTTCTTCTCACATTAGAACATGGTAATATATGAAAGTCTGGGATATGAACAATTTTTAATAAAATGCTGTTGTAATTTCTATCTATCTTTTAAATTGTGACTTTCACATCTTAAGCAAAACCGGAACTTTCTCCATCACCAATTTTATGTTTTCTTATTTTGTATTTTTTACGATGAAAAGTTCACAGGAATGGAGAAAATAAATGCAATTTTTCAATTCAAAATATAATCACATTTTTAAAGTTTAAGAGTGCATGAAATCAAATGAAAGTTTGTATTAATAAGTTTCTTGTAAAATTTTTCAAATATATAGCCAATAATGGAAATATTAATGATGAAAATATATACTATTAATTTTATTCTTATTTTGTATATGTTGTTGTCACAACTATTTCAAACAGGATAAATCTTCAAAATAATACATTGGTGAATAAAGAAATGTTAAATGACCAAAATAAAACACCAGTAGGACAAAAAAATAGATCTTATTTGCAAATTAGACCTATAACTTTGGATAATAAAGAGTTGACTACAGTCATTAGACAGAATTTAGACATATGTTTGGTCCCCATTCATTATTATATTAAGAAGTAAATTTTCAAATTATAGACCCCTCATTTCAGTTTCATGGTCAATTTAATTACAACAACCTTCATTTTAAGTGCTTATTCAATAATTAAAAGTGGGTAAAACTAGAAAATTATAATGTCAAGAGTGTGATTAAATAGAAAATTACAGACAAATTTAATTGAAAATAATTATCACTTTTTGCATTTAAGTAGGATTACTTTGTACAGCTTTAATGACAACTATGTTCAGAGATGAGTTTGCAAGGTTAAAATTCACAAGACAGATCACCCTAATATTCTCCTTCATAGGGTTTTATTCAGCAGGTAGAAGACTATCAGAAGTGCACATTGAAACCAATTTACTATAGGGCCAGGGATTTAGCTTAGTGGTTTCGCCACCTGCTGTGCAAGCTCAAGGACCCGAGTTCGATCCCTGGTACCCCCCAAAAAAAACAATGTACTATAGAGCTATAGTAATAGCTCCATAGGTAATGTTCAAGTCAATCAAAAAATGTAGAAAGTTGAAGTCAATTTGACTAAAAGCCAATGAAATCTATTTCCTTTTGATTCTCCCATTATGTGATTCTTCAAAACTCACTACATCTTCCTTCTTTCCAATTCAACTCAGAATTTCAGTAAGTTCAGTATATATATATATATGTATTGTCATCCACAAGCCCACTCGCAGACCTAGGTTCAGGAGCCTGGACTGGGAAGGTAAGGTGCAGAGTCACCAGCCAACTCCAGGGACGTTTCAGGAATACTTCTGCTTTATTGAGGAACTACACAAGCTTATATAGTGAAATAAAAGGGCAATTACATAGGCGGGATTATAACAGCTTTAGCCTTGGCATAATTTAATTGGATGGAAAGGGATATAATTATACACAATGGAGAACATAGTTAAATTTATTTTAAACCATATGGGGTGATCATCTGGGCAAGGTGAAGGAGTCACGACCCAAAGAGTGAGGAGGTATGGTCTACTTGATCTAGTTTCTATGCACTGGAGTGAGCTTTCTCAACTCTGTTTTTTGTCTCTGAGCACGCTCAAGAGACCTAAGTGCGGCATACTTGACCCAGCCAGACCTGAACTGGGGAAAATTTCCCCCTTTTGTCTTTGACTCCAGAGCCTCGGCCAGAAGGACCACATTTTTATGGTTTTGTATATATCTATGTCTGGCCTGTCTACCCATTTTAGTATATGTGCTGCTGAAGCGAGCACCTGTCTACCCATTTTAATAACAGCAAAGACTATTATGAATCCAAACAGAAATAAAAAATATGGTGAAGTAAGAATGAGCCCCTCATCCAGGCCCCCATTTCTGCCCATCCAGCACTTATTCCATTCCAGATATCATCCCATACATTATTGAACGTTATTATATCTATGGCCTGGGTATCATTAATTTGGATGATTGTATGGGTCAATTTAGACAAACATTGTTGAAATGAAGGGTCCCAAGTTTTCCATATATACTGTGACAAATTTTTATATTGATCATAATTTTTGCAAAACTAGGGGGTTACACAGATATTGGTGAAATTTGTATGACATCTACCCAACATTTTAGTCTCTAATAATTTAACTTCTTCCCAAACCAGGTCTATCTGAGTTTGTAAATTTAGTACTGCAGCTTGAACATCTTGGAAGAAGACAGCGGTCTCGCCGAAGGTTTGAGATGTATTATGGGCCAATTGATTCACTACTGCTGCAGTCATAATCTGGTTTTTGAGGGTCATGGTGGCAGTCGCTGCAGCAGAGACTGTGGCGACCACTGAGACTATGATAGCGACAACAGCAGAAACACCAAAATCTCGTTTTCTTTGAGGGTGTAGCATCAGGTTGAATAAGGGGTCTGAATCTTGCCAATCTTTGGTGAGATTAATGGGGATCCAGATCGCTGGGGGATTCCTGTCAATATATATATACCAAGTAGAATTGGGGACATAGGAAGGGTTTAGGCAAGGGGTAACCATTACCTCAGCCTGGACCTATAAGGTAGAATTGGTTATGATGAAGAAGAATGGGGAAGGGAGGCATGTTGAAAAAGGTAGAACAATATTACTAGGCACATAAGAGACCAAAGTATTTGTTCTGGAAAAATGTTTGAGCACTAAAGGAAGCATTTGCACCCAGGGCCAGAGAAAGGGGACTGAAATCAACTGGCTGATGATATCCTATGAATCTAGAGGAAATTGTAGGCCCTCAAATACAATTGGGTTTGGAACCACAATTAGTATATGTTTTATTTTCATAAGGCCAAAACGAAACATCAGCAGTTGTATTTATAGGTCCATAAGGCCCCCATCCTATGGCTTGACTTTGTGAAGGAAAAAGTGAGATAGGTATTAGTAATTGACATGTTTGAAAGGGGAGAGAAAAGGCAGGGGGATTGGCCCCAGGTTGATCAACTCCCATACACAGGTGAACCGGAGGGGTTGCATGAATCCCTGTTGTATGGTGCTTAGCACTGTTAGTTGGTGGCTTAATACTGAAAGCATTGAAGGCAGTTAAGAGAACACCCCAGCCTATAAGGTTTTGTCATTGTATATAAACACAAGAGTTGGGATTAGATAGGTTTGAGGCATCATTAGTGAAACACACAGAACCCAAAGAAAGGGAGGTATTCCACTTTGTCCTTTGAAAGGGTACTGAGAAGTTTCCATCTATGGAAGAAGGTTGTAATCGAGAATCATTGCCAAAAGGCTGGGGTAAGGTAGAATGCCAATCAACAGTGACAAGGACGGGGGGTTGGTACAAGGGCCCATACTTGCCTGACCATAGACGAGTCGGCTTGTTCAGTATTGGCAGTAAGCGTGGCACACAGGAGAACTACCATCATAGGCCCAGGAATGGGTTTAGGGATCCCAGGTGGGGCCATCTTTTGTGCCTGTGCACAAAGAGCCTTAATAGCACCCCAGGTAACTGGGGGAGAATTACTGGGTCTTGGGAGTCTCCTGCACTCACAGCAAGGGCCTTCTTCTAGGTGAAGACCTTTCATTTTGTTGTTCAATGGTGTAGGGCTTCACATTCTAGGCTGGAATCCACATAGGTTGTTCTGCTTCCTGTGGGAAAACATAAGCATATCCTCGCCCCACCATGAGGAGGGGCTCTGGTCCTTTCCATGTATCTGATAGGGGATCCTTCCAAATTACAAGAGGAGTGGAGCCTGTTCCTTGTAAAGGTTGCCAATGTTTAATAGCAGGACTCTGTTGATTATTATCAAAAGTTAAGAAATTAAGAGTGAACAGGGTCATATGGAACCTATCTTGAGGGGAAACAAATATACTTGTCCGTTGTTGTTTAGCAAGCTTTTGTTTAAAGGATTTATGAAATCTTTCAATGGTTCCTTGGCCTTGGGAATTATAAGGAATTCCAGTTACATTAATAATATTATAGGGCTGTATGAAATCTTGAAAGGCCTTTGATGTGTAAGCTGGCCCATTATCTGTTTTTAATTTATGTGGTATGCCCATTGTACAAAAGCATCTCAGAAGATGACTGACAACATTTTTAGCCTTTTCTCCTGGAGCGGCAGTGGCACAGGTGAATCCAGAATGAGTGTCAGTTGAAATATGGACATATCTGAGCCTTTCAAATGAGGTGACATGCATAACATCCATTTGCCATAAGGCATTAGCCTTTAGGCCTCTGGGGTTAACCCCTGGGAGTTGTAATGGGCCTATAGGTAATAGAGGACCACAAGTTGCGCATGTGCGTATAATCTGTTTACTTTGTTCTTTAGTAAGTGAAGGGAGCATATGTGTTAAACTGTGTGCTGATTGGTGGAATATTTTATGACTATTGATAGCACACTGAATGACAGAAGAGGGAAGGGCTGATACTGCTTCATCTATCATCTTGTTCCCTAAAGCTAATGGGACGGGCAGATCTGAATGTGACCGAATGTGTTGTATGTAGAGAGGGTGTGAACATCTCTCCAACAACTGTTGTGTCTTTATTATAAGAGCATCTAATGGGACCTTTGGGAGACCCTTGAAGAGGGGATGAGGCAGCATGGGAAGCAATGTTGCACAATAAGCACTATCTGTGAACAAATTAAAGGGTTTACTCACAAAATATTCTAGAGCTAAAATAATATCTGCAAGCTCCTTAACCTGGGGTTTCATGGATCTTATAAAGGGGCTCATTTTTGTTGAGGAAATCAAAAGCCACAAAGCCATATTTATTTGGGCTCCCATCCTTAAATACCAAGGGGGCTTCCAGTATAGCTTGTTGAGTTATTGGATTAAACATTTGAAGAGGAAGCTTAAGTAGGCCTTGGAGAATTTTATGTTTAGGATAATGATTATCTATTTGTCCTATAAAACCTGCCATTGCTATAGCAAACATCTATTTGGACTCAAGAAGATGAGGAATAATTTCTAATTCTAAAGGTAATATCAGCACCTCAGGTTCTCTTCCCAGCACCTGTAAGGTCCTCTTTCTCAATTTGATTATCATCTTACTAAGTATTTCAATAAAATTTGTTATCTTTTTTTGTGATAATGAGGAAGACCAGTGAATCCATTCAATCGGTCCATGACTCTGCCATAAACACGCCATAGGTGATCTTGGTTTATGGTATATGACTAATCCTGTTATGGCCTGAGTGGGACCCAATTGAGCAAGAACCACACCATGAAGCTGTTTATTAATCAAATCTAATGCCTGCTTGGCGGGCAAATTTAAACATCTTTTTGAAGGTGGGGAGCAATCTCCCTTGGGTAATTGGAAGAGAGGCTCAAATAAACTGGTGGGGATTTTAAGCCGTGGGCAGATCCAATTAATTTGTCCTAAGATTTGCTGTAGCTCAGCAAGGGAAAGACAGTCAGGTATAGTTATCTGTGGAGTTTTAGGGGAGGTTTGGGTCAAATCAATGATGACACCCTGGAAGGACATTGGACACCTCCTTTGGATCTTATCAGGCTGTATATTAAACCCAGCCTGTTTAAGGGCCAACATCACTTGACCAAGTAAGGCCTCTAAATCTGATGAAGCCATACTGGCAATAAGGATGTCATCCATGTAACTATACAACTGGGAGGATCCGTCTTCTTGAATGTGAGCCAGTGTCTCAGCGACTGTAAGCTGGCAGATGGCTGGATTGTTTTTCATCCCTTGTGGTAAAACGCACCATTGATATCACTGCACAGACCTACAGTTATTAACCATTGGCAGTGAAAGCAAAATGCTTGTGATCCACAGGGTGAAGAGGAATTGAAAAGAAACAGCCTATAATGTCAATAGAGCATAAGTACATATCAACAGGAATCATTGAAAGAAGAGGGAGCCCTGCTTGAGGGGCACCCATGTCAGCCATGGTGGCCTTTATGGCCCTCAGGTTGTGTAGTAGGTGATATTGGCCTGGGGTCTTTTTTGGAATTACAAATATAGGAGTATTCCATGGGCTAGTGGATGGTTCAATGTGTCCAAGTTGTAGCTGTTGTTGTATGAGGTCCTGTGGTGCTGTTAATTTATGTTGGAGTAATGGCCACTGCTCTACCCATACTGGTTCCTCATTATGCCACTGTAAGGGTATGGGTAGTTGGAATGACAGAGCAGTGGCCTCATAAAAGGCTTTATCATCTGTGGTAATTACAGCATCCATAGTCTCGAGGAGGTCTCTGCCCAACAGATTATTAGACAGATCAGACAATATGATAGGGCAGAATTTCCCTTTATGTCCATCAGGGTGTGACCATATAATAGGCTGTGCCATGGTGAGTGAGGGTTGAGTGCTTCCTACCCCTATTACAGGGAGCCCTGGCACTAAATCCTAATCTGGGGGGATTTCCTCTAGACTCAAGATTGTTCAATCTGCACCGGTATCAATAAGCTTGTGGAACCTTTTCCCAGGACAGAACAGGGTCAATCTAGGCTTGAACATATCAATGAGGGTGGTCCACATGATTTTACAGGGTGAGCTTGAGTCAGCCAATTGATTGGAAATGGGAACTGGGGATCTCTCTTTCAGTGGGGCTGGGGGTTGACCCCTTTGAAGTTTAAAGGCTGGGTGAGGTTGGCAGGCCCTTCCATAGGAGGGAGAGGTGTTCCATCTCTATGGTATTTAGAATGGCAATCTTTTTCCCAATGATAGCCCTTTTGGCATCTTGGACAAGGCATCACTGGGAGCACTTGGCCTCCTATGGGTTCTCTAGAGGTTAGGGGTCATTGTCTTTTTAGGTGACCCAGTTGATTACAGCACCAGCAGTTTGGGCCACTGTTTTGTTTAGATTGTTTAGATTGCAAGCCCTAGGTTCTGGAGCCTGGACTGGGAGGGTAAGGAGCAGAGTCACCAGCTGACTCCGGGGAGGTTTCAGGAATGCTTCTGCTTTATTGAGGAACTACACAGTCTTATATAGTGAAATAAAAGGGCAATTACATAGACGGGGTTATAACAGCTTTAGCCTTGGCATAATTTAATTGGATGGAAAGGGATATAATTATACACAATGGAGAGCATAGTTAAATTTATTTTAAACCATATAGGGTGATCGTCTGGGCAAGGTGAAGGAGTCATGACTGAAAGAGTGAGGAGGTATGGTCGACTTGATCTAGCTTCTTCTATGCACTGGGGTGAGCTTTCTCAACTCTGTTTTTTGTCTCTGAACATGCTCAAGAGACCTGAGTGCGGCGTACTTGACCCAGCCAGCCCTGAACTTCTCCTTCATATATGGATAGGTAGGTAGATATTTAGGTAGGTTTATAGATACTTAGCTTCACAGTAGCTTTCCTCTCTCTCTGTGTATATGTGTATGTATGTGTATTAGATGAAAAACGTCAGGCAAACATTGCATTTTTTAACTGCTGATGGGTACTTTTGCCTCCAATTTGCCCTCTTTTATACAAGTACTGTAGATCCCACAAAGTACTTATCTATTTATGTTAGGCTTTCTTTTCTTCTGCTTTTGCCCTTCTGACACTCTGTTCTCAATTTCTTGATTCTGTTAAGTGTCAACACTTCATTACTCTTAGTTTCCATTCATTCAGACTTCCAGCATCCTAACATATACACAGATCCTTCTTGTCTAAGCCAAATAACTTCCTCTTTATTTATTATGGAGTATCTCAGATTGCTCTAAAGATGTCTAGCATACATATACTTACATTTTAAATATAAATGCAAGGCCCCATCCATAGCATTGAATTAACACATTACATTAAATTACCTAAAGCGTGATTATTAACCTAAATGTGTTTGCTTTGAAATCAAAGAGATTACAATTAATGTTATAAAATAAGAAAAAGACATTTATTAGGAAATATTAATTTGGGGATTTAAAAATCTGATTTTAACTCAAATATATTTTTTCTTGCATGTTTCCTATTTTAGCTAGTCATGAGTTAAGGATTAGTGTTACTCTACTTTTTTGGCACTCAAAATTTCTTTACCTTATCCATCATTTAAAAAAACACTTCCTATAACCTTTATCTTGGCTCGTTTCCCAGACTCATGTATCCTCTCCACATTGCTGTAGTAATTACTATTTTTTTTTTTAATTTCATGGTTACCTCTGCCAATCCCATTACTTTCTGTTACTTTTGAAAGGCTATAGGATAAAGACATTACATCACTTTACCCAAGGTCACTGCTAGTATTAAATCCATTTAGTCAATATTCTATCTGGTAATATTGATGACACTATAAATTGACAATATTTCATGTCTGCAGTAATAATTCCATACCCAGAGTGTTTATGTAAATTTTGCCATTCAAATTATACTACTTCTTTGAATATGCCATTATATTAAATAAATATTCTGTTGAGGTATTCAATGGTTTTGATGCATATCAAATTAAGAATAAATTCAATATTTCTCTTAAAATCATAGAAAGCATAGATATATTTCTACTTATCAATAATATTTAATGTGCATACTCCAAATGTTTTTCTTAATTTAAAGGAACTGATAACTGTATTTCTCTGAACATATTAGTACGTTTTACGCATTCTTAGTTTTTTACTTTTCCATTTTAGTCATCTAAAGATCCAGTAACCTATTTACAATGCTTCCTCCTGAAACAAGCTAACTTATTTTTAAGGTCATATGCATAGATTCATGTCATTTTAGCTAGTTAAATGTAAAAAAAAAATAGTTATTTTAGTTGATCTATAATCAAGCCTGGGTGTCCAGGGGACAAGAAGAGTCCCACACTCATCCTATGTCCATTCATACTTCCATACCTTCAAGTTACACCCTATTTACAATATAAAAGTTGATGGATAAATGCAAGTATCTGAAGGTGAAAACATGGTTCACATAAGTGCCTAGGAAGACAATGAGGAGGGTGAGGACAGCCAAAGGAAAAGCATGCATCAAATCTTGGTAAACTGAATATATCATTTTGAAAACTGATGAAAATCTTTTTACATGAGAGATTATTTTTAGGGACTGAAGTAGGAGCAATACTGCTGTAAACCTCAGGTGTCAATGCAAAGAATAGAAGAGAAAGAGGGACCCTGATTTTAATTCTGGATAGATAATAACTTCACTGTGGAGTCTGGAGGTCTGGGAAGAACCCAGTGACAATTAGCACTTACTGTGTATCAAGTTGAGATGCAGTGGTAAATGAGTGGCAGACACAGAAGCAGTTTTGTTCTCACCCAATATTCTGTCCATACAAGCATTTTCTTGTGTGCAGCAAGGAGAGCGCTTATTCCTGCATAGAGCTGAAGGCCTTCCTTTCCCAGTGGTCACAGAAAAGACATTAGAAGAAGCCATGAAAATATCCCATTGTGAAGGATTAATTCCTTTAGGCTCCCTGGGCTTGATAAGGCATGCTTGAAATCCCCACTACTAAGGAAGTTGAGACAGAAGGATCTCTGAAAGTTGGAGGCCAGCCTAGATTACATCTGGTTTAAGCCCAGCATGAACTACACAGTGAGATTCTATCTCAAATAAATAAATAAATAAATAAATAAATAAATAAATAAATATGGCACATATTCTTTCTTATGTGTCTTTAATATTCCCCTTCAAAACATATTTGAAATTTATCATCTATCCCACAGTTATAAGATAAATAGCTCATCTAGTCACACACTTTAAAAAAAAAACTATTTGCACTTTAAAATTGAACATCAAATCAATTTACTTTGTAGAGTACAATCTATTCCATTTCTAACATTAGCAGTTAATACTATTTCAAAGAATTCCAGTAAAATTTGAAAGAAAATATGTTTTAAACTTAATACTGACAATTTCAAGATGATTTAAAACAATACTTCATATATACATATGGGGACATCATATGTATATTTTACATATATATTTCTTATGTCATGTGTAGGTAATTCTATCTTTTAAAGACTAGAGAATGTATTTTTTATATTCTTATTTGTTTTCTTTTCAACATACTCTCCCTTCTCTTCAACCAATATACATTTTAATTATCTCTTGGGAATTTTTTATATTTTTACTCCAACCTCATATAATTTTATACAAATATATAGATACATATCCACCAGTCATATATACATTCCATAAATGTGCGACTTTCATATGAATATTATGACTCCTGATATAAAAAGTTGATATTTCCCGCTATAAGATGGGTATATGCTTCTTCAAAATTTATTGTAACTAGCTTTTTATATTTAAAAACAAAAATAGCTTCTTAATATAATGGCTGCATAACATACCAGTTTGTAATTATGCTATAATTGTTTCAGTTAGTCATTTGCTTTGGATATTCCAATTTTTCAGGAGTTGGCCATTAAAATCACGGTACCTACATTTCCTCTCAATGGTGCTTATTTTTGTAAGACATGTAGATTTTCTTAGGTGGAATTTGGTTTGTTGAAGAATATATAGATAATGACAAGTTGTTTTCAAAGAACTACTAGTATTACCACCAGAATTATGTGAAAGTATTTTATTTGTTATACTCTGATAGAGGATACACTGGATCATTTTATCATTTGCAGTATGCAGATGCAATGTGATTAGTTATGAAATTGGCCATAATTTTTCACATACTTAGTGAAAAGTTTGAATAAATTTCTGTGAATATCTTTCTAAGAATTATCCACTTTTCTATTAGAATGGATTTTTGTGCCTGTCTTATAAAACCTTGTTACCTTTTTTAAGTATTCACTTTCTCTAACAATATCCATTTAGGTTTTTAAAATTAAATATTTATAACATGTATAATTACATGTTACAATACTGCATTTGTAAGATAGATATGAGAAAATTTCAGCACCATTAAATAGAGGGAAATTAGCAAATTTTTAAATCTAAAAATTA
>NW_004624874.1:4150084-4162007 GCF_000247695.1 Heterocephalus glaber
TCCTCTGTGGTAAACAAGATCTGTAGGAGCTGCTGACAATCATCCCAGGTGGGCTGATGAGTGAACAAAACAGTTTCTAACAGGTTAATCAAATCTCTAGGGTTGTCTGAGAATTTGGCGTGTTGAGTACGCCAGTTATAAAGGTCACTAGGGGCAAAGGGCCAGTAGTGGTGATTCTGGTTACCATGTTCATCGGGGGCCCTATTGCCCTTAGTGGGAGAACAGTGGAGTCTGCCGGTCCTGCCAGCAAGGCAGCACTCCAGTGGAGAGTGTCCTGGGTGGGGCCATCCCCGCTGCCGGCACCTGGAGCCAGCCCTCTTTCCCTGGCTCTGGCTGGGGCTGGAACTTCTCCCCCCTGCCTGGTGTTGCGGGGGAGTGGAGAGAGAGTGGTAAGGGGTGGGGGGAAGAAGATCTTCCTCAGTTCCTCCTTGGAGGACCGGGTAAAGAGGCGCAGTTGGCTTGTTGTTAGTTTGCCTTTTTCCGTCACGTTTTCTGGGAGTCTTTTTACAGGCTGCCAGGATTACCTCTGGCTGCTGTTTCTGTGGAGGCAAAAAGGGCTTGACCCATGGAGGGGGGTCACATATTAGATTTTCCCAAATAACAATATAGGGAACCTGGTCTGGATGTCCTGTATGAGGATGGAAGACAGCGTCTTGGACTCTCCTTGCGGTTCCTAGATCAAAGGTTCTCTTGGGTGGCCATCCTATCCCAAAGGGAGGCCACTCCGAGCTACAGAGGGGGACAAGTTTAGTTTCTTTAACTTCTAAACTCAGGTTATGAGTGCGCTCCCTAACTTCTTTAAAATGGTTTGTCATGAGGGACAGGGGGCTTGTCACGGTCTGTCCCACTGTCTCAGTCCAAGTTAAAAGACAAAAATACACAATAGACAGGCAAACAAACACAATGGAAAAACAAAAAGCAAGACAAAACAGTCCTCCACTCGATCGGAGACAAAACTGAAAATGGGACGACGGCCTCATGCTGTACCGTGAGAGTGACCCACACTGTTCCTCCAGAAGTCTCAGAGACTCACGGGGCACTCCATCCCCTACAGAAGGGTCTGGAACATCTTCCAGGACCCCAGGTCAATGACCCTCCAGGGTGTCCGCCTAGACTGTCTGCTGACCTACTCAGAAATGGGCCCCCAACTTTACAGATACAGAAACTCACCAGCCGGTGTCGACCCTCCGGTACGGAGATCCTGGGGGTCTTGGGGATCCCAGACAAGCCCCCAAATGTTGTGCCCAGATTTCGAGGTCCCCAAAGACCACCAAGGAGCCAATTCCGATATAAACACAGGAGGGTTTTTTATTCAAGCTCGAGCAAGGACTCCCAACCATCGCCGCCGCAGCAGGTCAAGACTGAGAGTGCCGACTCCAAATCAGCAGGGGTTTTTATAGTGGTTACAGCAAGGTTCTAGATTGGCAATTAAACCTGATTGATTGTGCCTTGTGCACCCAAGCTGCAAACGGTTGCTAACTACTGATTAGCTGTTGCTAGGGGATGGCTGAACACTATCACATGCATGTGGTCAAAATACATCTTGTGGTTTTTCTTAGAACTGAAATTTATGCCACAAAATTTTAGAATGGAGTCACTTAGGTCTCACACTATCATTATTTAACTGTTCAAATTGACCTGTATTTAGTTAGTAAAAGCAGACTCCAGCTGATGTGTCATTTGAAATTCTTCCAATACTTTTTGAGAACTTTTGTATTCAAACATAATTGCTAGTATATAGTCTTTTATCTTACAACTTTTTTCCTGTCTCCATCTTGAAAGAAGACTTCATTTCCTTAAGTGAACAGAAAGAGTTTCATTACTATTAGTGTGTTGTTGGTTGTAGATCTGCTCAGTGGACAGGGCTAAAAATTATTTTCACACAGACTCATAGATCAATATCATATACAGATAGATATGTGTGTGTGTGTGTGTGTGTGTGTGTGTGCATGTGCTTTGAGTTCATAAGATTGTTCACTAACAATTTTGATGTAAGGGAACAAAATTCAGTCCTTCTCTTTTTATAACTATTTCTTAAATGAGAAAATGGCTTCCATTTCTGTTAACATGTTGTACTTATTTAATCTATTATAGAATAAATAGAAAATAAGAATTGCTAAGCATTCCTACTGCATTTTTAAGTCTTCATATTTTATAACATTAGTTCTGTTTTTATTTTCCTTAATGTGGTAATATCATTGGAAATAGAAATATATAATTCCATTAGTAAAAGATTTTACTTTTTAAATTGATGTTTGGTTGTATCTTATCATTGACTAGTAAGCTATTAATATATTTCCAAAACTCACATCTATATAAAGAAATATATTTAGCAAATGTCACTATCCCATTCTGTCTATCTGTCCATATAATCTCTTCTACATTTTGTAGTTAACGAAGTTAAACAGTATCTGATTTTTTTAATGTTCAGGAGACATTTATATATTTTCCTGTTTTTCTTTTGTTCATGAGATTTTCCTTCAATTTTTAAGAGTACCTAAAACATCAAGACTATTTATCTTTTATCTGTGGTATATTTTTTAAATATTTTCTTCTAATTATCTTTTGCTTTGGTCCTTTTTGCCATATTAAATTAATTAGTATTATTGCCATTAATATAAATATTAGGTGATTAAACATATAGATCCTTAATTTTATTGTTAAGTTAGAGAGATTTTGAGTTTTAATTAGAAAATGTTTTTTTTTTTTTTTGAGACAGGGTCTCTCTGTGTAGCCCAGGCTAGTCTAGAACTCACAGTGATCTTCCTGCCTCAGCCTCCTGAGTGCTAGGATTACAGGCATGTGCCAGACTTAGAAAACTTTTATAATATAGAGTTTACAGAAAATTTTACCTATTTTTCTTCAAGTGCTTTATAGTTTCATTTTTTTAAATATTAACACCTATAATGAGTTTGAAGTTTCTTCTTAGGGGATGTAAATGTAATTTTTCTTCCCTAAGTGACTGTTCAGTTCTCTCAATATTGTTAAAATATCAGTTTTTGTCCAAGATACTCAAATGTCAATTATATTACATGTTGAATTTCCACTCAAGTATGATTATTTCTTGGACTTTCTAATTTCTTCCACTGCTCTTTATGTCCATGTGAATATCTGTGTGAATAGCATACTGTTTTAGAAACATTGTACTCTTACATTTTATAGTTATTTCTTCTTTGTGGCTTTTATTTTTCAGTGCTTCTGTATCTCCATTGTTCTAAAGTCCATGAAAAAGACTGCACTGTAGTGGAACATGTAAGACCTCAATGAATATGGAAGGAAGGTAGAGTTGGTTGTTGATTTTATATTCAGGATAAACAACACTGGATTTCTAGCAGGGTCCCAGATGTCTGCTGGTACAGCAACCTGACTCTTAGAAACTCAACTGCTAAGCAATGGTACAAAATAAAATTACTGCAACACCGTTTCTTCTCTTCAGCTCTATGTATAAATGCATACATACAAACATTTAGCACTGTACTTTCACTCTGTTATGCCATGGAAGCAGCTGAGGAGGAGGATATCTATGTAGTGTAATGAGTCATGATCTGTAGAAATGCTATGTAACAAGTCAGTCATTAAAGACCTATTTTCATTCAGGGGCTAGGATAATTCAGAAAACACTCTTTATACTCCAAGTGGTACAACTACATGGAAAATAATCTGAAAGCAAAGCACTGGTTTTAGCCCTCTTCTTGTGGGAGTGTTGCAGAAAATATGAAATATGAAATGTATCTCCCAATGTATGACACACTGAGTTCTTGTCCTCTAGAAATTGAAGAATGAGTTCTAGAAAGCACGAAGGTTAAAAGTAGGGAGATATTTATTGATAGGAAAGCTCCTGAGGAGTATGAAGGGTCTTGAGTGGGTAGCCAAAGACCCCACTATACAGAGAAGTTTTATATGGTGAAATCCACGTGGGTATGACATGGACCACAGCCGTGAACATCCAATAAGGTTACAAGTATAGTCACTTAGATAATGGTGGTCCAATTGGGAAGCAAGACATGCAGCAAGCATAGAAGGATTTTCAGTAAGGGTGGGGGTCAGGGATATTTCCTGGAGAGGCTGGGTTAAGACCATGAACCCCCACACACACCCAGGTGATCTATACCTATTTAGAATATCAATCACTTCTATTTATCCCCAGGGGAAGCACAAAGATGTGTAGTTTCTCTCCTTTTACAATCCTGGCCTTCAGTGAATATGTCTCAATTATCTTCCATGTTATCTCCTTGACTGTCCTCCATGTTGGTTCCTCCTGGGGTGGCCCTGTCTAACTGCCTAAAAAATATCTAATTAAGTTGCTTATCTGTAATATTCCCCCCTCTGAAGAAGTACCCCTTACTGCTGTGAGGGCGCAAAGGACAAAGACCAATCAGGCTACTTCTAGCTGAAGAGGGTTGTAGTTGTGATCATCAGTCAGAGTTACTCTACAGAGGGTCTATCTAAAGGCCTTTGATAGGCACCAGGTATTGGCATCTTGGGTAGCCTTATAGCTTTAAGTATAGAGGAGACAAAACCAAAGAAACAGTTAAGAATAATATATAGACCAAATACTAAGGTCAGTAGGACTGGTATGAATATAGCCAACAAGGGTTTCCATTGTGAGTAACTAGCAGCAGCCTCCCACAGAGGAGAAGGAGAAGGTGCTGGGGACTTCAGAATCCATCATCAAAGTAATTTAGCAGTTATGAGGTGTTTACAAGATCAATCTGGTGGAACCCAGTGAAAGAATTCTAGCACATTTGTCATTGGTTCCATTTGTACGACTGGAGTTTGGTAGCCTCTAGGCAAGAATAAACAAAACTTTTAAGAAATTACAGCACGCATAATCTAAGTATGAGCACACTAGAATGGAAGGGCAGGTTGGAAATAAAGTCACATTCAAAAATTGAAATAGTGATTGCAACCTACTGGCTTTTATAGATTCTACCATAGTTTTTCCTAATGATCCATAACTGTGGTCAGCTACTGCTGTAGCTAAAAACTGCCAGAAGGGGTCAGTGACTGGATCCCCTTTTCATATGTACCTTTATTACTATGGCATTATTTTATACCTCTTTTGTGTATTATTTTCTGTTGGGTGTTTAAGACCAAGATAAAGTGAGACCTATGTCAATTAATATGAACCTCTTGCTGTCTATCAAGGTCAGTTAAGTCTCCCCAGGCATTACTTTGGAGCCATGCATAGAGCCTCTCAGCTCCTCTGTCAGTGTCAGCTGTCAGGATGGGTCATGGCCATGACCACATTGCTTTCAGTGAAAGCATAGGAGATTTTTCCCTTTTTGTGACCCTACTTTGGCACACGATAAATCTGTCCTCTGGTGCCTAGCAATCTCCCTGCTCAGGAGGGTAAGTGACTTACCAAAGATGTAGAATCCTGTAGAAAAGGTTCCCTCATGTCCTGGATTCTTTGTTTATCTTGAGGGGGCAGGGCCAAAATATTGGCTGTCCTCATAACCCAGTTACTTTTCTACTTTTGGTCTCCAAACTTTAGTTGTTGAACACCCAGAAGAGAAGATCAGTGACATAAGTATTTCAGCCAGAGCAGTGAGCCTATTATAATAGTTGAAACATCAATCACTTTTGAAGTATGAAGCACAGTTAGAGGCCTGTTATTTTACCAACCATGGTTGTTTTAGTAGTTGAATCTCTGCAGAATGTTAACAAACAACAGTTATATATTGTAGAGAAACTTAAGATCAAGAGCTATACATAGTATTTTAGTATGACAATCATTATGTCATTTTCTTTGCAACACTTACATGTCCATCTTAGTATGGAATAGTCTTTCAGTCAAACACCTCCATCTGATCACAAAACATTAAATGACATAAAGAAAACTTTTACTTGTTATCCTTTAGTAGGATGCCATCTAAAAAGAACATACATATTGGCCTATAAATGTATCTTAGGAGTTCATAATGTCTAGCTCCAATTTTAGGATGTGATGTTATTTCAACTCTTTGGTAACTGAACATCCCTAAGTGTGGTGACACATATAACATACATCACATAAGTTTTTAAGAAAACTATTATTTGACTGGTTACCTCATTTTGACTTGACATGTACCTCTTATCACAAGTACCTGGAGTGCAAGAGAGGCAGATACTTGAGTCAAAAAAAGATCACTATCATAAACCATATCTTAGAAGACCTGTACACCCAGTAGGCATGGTTTTCTATACCATGAAATAACAATGAGTATCAGTTACATGAAAACCTTTGGCCCTTAATTTTGTTTTGTACCAAGAACATTTTAAATAAAACCTTGTTTTCCCATAGAAAACTTAAACTGTGACCAATGTATACATATCACAATAATATGTTTAGCAATGTATTTCCTACAAGGTTATGGAAATTATTGGGTCCGCTTTGAGAACAAAGGCTGAAATAAATTTTTTCCAGGAAGCTACTACTTTATTTACCAAAGGGAGTCTTGTCCTGTAGTTTTCCTAAGCCTAAGTCTTTATTTAATTATTTTAACAAATTTTTAGATGACCTGTGAGGCCAGATCATAATAATCAACACATTATTTTGACCAATGAAAGATTCCCAAGTTATACATAGACGACAATATGTACTGTATTTGTAAAACCAGTTGACATTATTTGGATCATCTGGCAACCTGGGGGAAGAATGTCTTTAATTATATTTATCTGTAAGCCAACTTGAGTTACAGGCAGACATCTTAAAAGATCCAAAATGTCAAAAGAAAACAAAAGCAAAATAACAGCTATATGTATTTTAACAAATTGAACAGAAAGACACACACATAAGACAACTTGTTTATAAACAAGAGTGTAATCAGATGTATTTGGCCAAGTTTAATTATAATAACTTATAATTTTTAGGTTTCTAACTATAAATAAGACTACTCAGAATTTTGTAGATTAACAGAGATCTCTTGCAATAAGAATTAAAAGGAATAAAAATCTTCTACACCTGTGAAAGCAAAAATGGTTTTAAGACAAGCCTTATGCTGGCAGCTTATCTGACTGGAATACTCAGCAACATTGGCTTCTCATTGTTTTTATAGCCACAGTTGTTCATAGCCACATGTAATTGTTTCCTTTAATGGGACAAACTGTTAAATATCTCGGGGGGGGGTTATCAGGCCATGTTTGGCTGTAGAAGAGAGTTGGTGACACTCTTTGGAGCTAAAAAGTGAGAGAAGAAGACCTGTCAATGCTCCAACCTGCTGTGCTGCAGATGTCTACCTATGACAGTTTTTTTCCATTTTGAAAAAAAAAAGGGGGGGAAAGAAGGCATCCCTGCCTATCTCTCTTATTCTGTGTCCCTTAGAGTTTATCTCATCCAGTGCCAGTGGCAGCTGACTAGAGGTGCAAGGAAGTGGCCAAACCCAGGTTACCTGTCCTTACCATTCTCTAATTTTGCCTAAGGGCTGGAAGGCAGATAAATCTGGACTACAAGTTTTACATTTATTTCATGAGAGTTTCAGGATTAAACCTAGACCAGTTTTCTATATGGCCCAGAGATAAATGAAGGTCAGCTTTACTCTGGAAGAATTCCAGTGAGGGAAGAGTCACCATTCTGGAAGCTTTGTCTTGAAATCCAGCAGCCACAGAAGAGGCAAGTGCCTCAAACAAAAAACACTGTTGAGAACTGTGTCATTTCTCAGGAGCAGGGCATTGGAAAAGGGACAGAAGAGTGCCTTTAAGAATGGAACAAGAACACAATCTTAACCATCTCAGGTGTAGAAGGACATTTAGGATCAGGAGCTTTTCCAGAGTAGATCTGCAATCCTTAGCAAAACATGTCTCTAGAGACAAAAGCTACGATTGACTCTCACTGAATTATCAAGCAGAAAAATCAAACCAATAATCAAATAACCCGAATGGCTGCTTTTTGCCTCTTGAAAGAGAATAAATGAGTCTAACTATATCATGTAGGGATTTTTAAAGTAAATTATTTTGAATCTATAATATCTAATTTATGATTTAAATACCCTGCAGGATGTTGAGCAGCTCCCTGATGTTGTACAAACACTCCCAAAGCCATGTCTCACCTTTTATTAACATACAAACTGAAATGGTGTTCTGAAGGTAGGTACTTAGAAGTGCTTGTTTGGGCTTCTGGAATGTGGTCTGGGAACTAGGTTCCCAGGTTAAAATATAGCTGTCTTTTTGGTTTTTCTATAAGCTAATAGGGGGGTCACACAATCTCACTATATCCTGCTATCTGAAGGCCGCAAAAGCCTGTAATTTCTAGGAATGTCCTTAGCTGTTTTAGAGTCTTGGACTGTGGAAAGGAAATAAATGGTTTTATCCTTTCTTGCCCTAGTCTTTGAGTTCCCTTAGATATAATAAGGCCTAAATATTTTACCTCAAGGCCCCAAAGTTGTGCCTTAGATCTAGCAATATTATAACCCCTGTCTGTTAGAAAATTCTGCAGAGCTGAAGTCTTGGCTAGAAAGCTTTTCTGAGGAGACACATAACATTATACTACCTACATACTATAAGACTGTGACTTTGGGAAAAACTACAGTATTTTCTTTTATCAAATCAGGATCTGGGGATGTCCTCATTTTTTCCTGATAAATAGTTGACAATTTAAAATAATTGAAGGGCTTAGTTCTCATCTTTCTTAGATATTCCAGAATACATGCCTGAAAATGTCTTCTATTTTAATCTATCTGATTGACAGGCCAGTAGGGGCTTGTATAGAAACTGTTCTGTGTTCCAGTAGGAACCAGTTGTTCCCTTGACTACCTGTATTTTGAGCTTCCAAAATTAAGGTAATATTTGTCCCTATATGTAGTAGCAGCTTGTAATACTACTTGCCTCTCAATGTTTGATTTAAGAGCAACATTACATCTTTCTAATCTAGTCCATAGGTCTGAGTAAGTCCTTCAAAGACCTCAGTGTACATATCAGGATCATCTGAAAACTTTTAGGTCTCATTTGACCTGTCTTAGATCACTGAGATAAAAAGACACATGAACATACGTAGTCCCATATTTGCCATTTACTTCCTGGAAGGAATATTGTCTTTGAGGAATTTGAATAAAATTAGCTATGGCTGGATATAGTTCTATAGAGTTTTTAATTACAGCTGGCCTGGGAATTTCACTCTTAGATTTTAAAGGATAAGAGGGAGGGATCTCAGGCTCTAAAGGGCAAGTGGGAAAAACTTCATGTTTTGTGATGGGTGGAGCTTTCACTGGGATTCCCTCAGAAACTTTGTCCTCAGGGTCCAAAAGGTAAGGATGTCAAGTCTCATGTTTAGTGATAAGGACCAAAGGAGCCTGGTTTTCCTGCAGTTTATATTTACACTTTGAACACTAATCAGGATTATCTCTTAATGCAAAAAAAAAGATCTGGACATAAGGCAATTCTGACCATTTTCCCTCTTTTTTACAGTATAATTCTAGTTGTAAAATGGCATCATAATTAATACTTCCTTCTGCATTCCATTCTGGCTCTAGAGAATAGGCAGGCCATGCATGGGTGCAGAAGAATGTTATGCTGTTCTTCCTCAGTATGTGAGGATAGAACTTCTGCCAGTGTTTATGAATATACTCCAAAGGAGTAAGAGACTTTGACTTGGCATTCCCACATTATGGAAACAACAAACAGAAACAAGACATCCCTATGATTCTGATTGATTCCTTATGCTTCTAGAGAGTCCTCTAGGATCACAGCTCCATGGCTGGTGGTTGCTGTTTGGAGAGAGCCCAGAAGATAAGTTGGACTGGAGTAGCCACTCTTTACCATCTTGCAATCTTATCTTCCCCACGGAACTTCCATTTTTACTCCCCTATGAATTTCAAAAGCCCAAAATACAATTGATTTTAGTTGTAAAATCATGTCTTTTTGAAGGAAACATTGTTAGCCAAAGCAATAATCAAAAGTATCTAAGTCACTGTTTTCTAAATCTTTGAGAGAGAATGAGGCAGATAGATTAAAGGGCTGCACCTTTTTCCTGCAAAAGAGATCATTTTTAGAGACAGAGGCAGGCAAAAGCCCCAGGGGATCTTCACCCACAATTGCCAAGACTTTGGTGCTATCTGACCACCTAGGTAACAGCCAGCAGAAAGACAAAGACTACACATTGTTCAAAGTTCACAGGGCATATTCATAAGGTCTCCACAAGCACATAGAAGAAGAGAAAAAGCTGGTTGGGATCCCTTTTATTCCTAGCTAGCAAAGCACAAATGCAAACCATTTCTCTGTTAGCTGTTCCATGTAAGGCCTCCTAGAGAGGTTTGGTCTAGTAGTAAAGCAGCCAAAGAGTTCTAAAGTTATTTCCCAAGAGCTTCCGAGTTTCTAGCCTATTAAAGATTTGTCAAACAACCTCTACCAAGTTATTGTTTTCTATTTGTGTCTATCTTACTAGCAGAGAGAGAACAGTCCCATCCTGTAGCTCAACTCTTCATGGAGGCTTGAGAAAGGGCCCTACCAGTATCATTTCAGGTCACTCTGAAACAGAGGATATCTGACGATCACTGGAAGGGTTACCTCTCACCTCACTAAGGAGTCCAGTTAGGAGACAATAGTTATACAGAGATTTTTCTACTCATTACCCATTTGGGCTGTTGGGAGCCAGGTTCCACTGGCTCTTCAAGCATCTGCCAAGGAGTAACCCTGGCCACGACCTCTCAGTTGTCACTCCAGTTTTCACTAGTTCCATGCAATCAGAGATCTGTCTCCTGAAAGGAATCTAGCTGCCTGTCTTGCTAGCATTTAGTCTCCAATTTATTAGCCAAAGTATTTTCTCATACATAAATGATATGAGCCAGACCTATGAAGAGAGAGAGAAAGAGAGAGAGAGAGAGAGAGAGAGAGAGAGAGAGAGAGAGAGAGAGAGAGAGAAGATTCTCCTTTAAAATAAATGTGTTTTGGTCCCTTAAATGTTGTGCTTATGGAAATAGCTCCTTATGGTTTTACCCAGAAGTCAGTTCTTTCCTTGGGGTCTCAGGTGCAATCTCCTGAGGCAGACTGTTACCCAGAGCACTAAGTGGGAACATCATGTTCATGTGCTCTCTTTTTTTATGGATGAAACTTCAATGTCTCTTCTAACCTAGAGACAGGGTATGATACCAGATCTAAAATGACTTCCCTATTTTCAGTGTTGGCAAGAACACTCATTTTCTAAGGACTTAAAGGTTCTTAGGAGAAAGACATTAAGTACTTCAGAAATACTTTTGGATTTTACATGCCTCTATAAAGGAGAGTATAAGATTGGCAGGAGAGATTAGAAATGAGACCAGGAAAGAAGGTCTTTTTTTCTCATGCTCTTGGGGAGTTATTGAGACAACTTGCCCCTGAGTCATCACTCTCAGCCTGGGAAGGAAAGAGTGGAGAATCTCAAGAGCTAAAACTGCCTCCCCACCAGTGGAAGATCAGACCAGAGAAGAAACTGAGGCAGAGCTGGATCAACATTTTCTCTAGGGTATAGAGAAGGATTGGCCCAGACTTCTTAGTGAAACCTGTCCCCCAAGTCTTAAGAATGGCTGCCACCCCACACTCCTAGGGCAGAGAAGCTGAGCCAGTTCCAGCACCTGGAATGAAGCTCTCCCACCACCATTGTACACTTCTAGGGAAGAGAAGGAAATTTACTTGAATACTTTCTATCTGTTATGTGACAGATTCTGTTACACATCATCCATGAGCTCAGAAAACAGTTGTGGAAGGTAAGCCAGTCCCAGTACCTGGAAGGAAGTTCCCTTGCTGCCATCCTATGCTCCTAGGGCAGAGAAGGTGAGCCATGCAGGAGCTAGAAGCACCCCCCCGACATGGAAATGAGAAGACATGTAAACAAGCCTCAAAAACATACTTCCAGATCACCTACAGCAATCCCAAAGGGAAATGAGATTTAACAATCTGATACTCAACCACCTGGACTCTCTGAACTGGCAACAAAAGAGGATCTGGGAAAAATGAAATCAGAAATAATTAC